>JBBPNZ010001154.1:0-10783 GCA_038091195.1 Phylloporus rhodoxanthus
GGCATCACGATCACCCTACCCGATGAATGTGACACACTGTCAGCCCCTTGTCCTTGCCCCGACCCTGCACTGTGGGCCACGGGCTATTATCCGGATGATTATGAACCTCCCATGCTGCAAGACACTACGAGGAATATCTTGGAGAGGTTCAACGCTCCGGTACGAATAGAAGGAAGGAAGGTAGATGACAAATGGAGCCGCAGGATGAACACGCAGTCTCTACACCTCCGCCGCTATTTGGAGAAACTCGGGAACTTATGTGAGTTCTGTACCGCTCCTGTGGGACTTCAATTGTCTGGTTCTCTTGCAGACGTGAGTTGGTGGATGGGTTGTTGGGCGCACTGGCAGGTGAGCTGTTCTCTGCCGCATCGTCCACTGATACCGATTGTTTGACAGGCCACTTCAACGCCCTTATGCTGAAAATACTATATTGCGACATCAGCGACTCCAACATCATGTATAAGATCAAAGATGCCTCCCCCGCTATCCAAAGCGCCCGGGCATGTTAGGGATTGGGGATATGCGGCCGATCTGGCAGGAAAGTCCATAATACGACGAATTACGGTGAGTACTTACCTGGCAGTTTCATTCACTTAAAATCTTATACACATGGCCATGCAGGGGACCTTTCCTTACATAGCTACTGATTTCTTGTCTCCGCAGACGAAAGCTTGTGGTCACGCCGTTCACCATGACCTGGAATCCTTCTTATGGGTTCTTTGGGTTGTGTGTATCAACATGAACGGGCCATTTTATGTGCGTCGCCGCTGGCAAGATGAGAAAAGAGGCTCAAAGAAGAACCCTGCGCAATTCCCGAATGCTGGAATTCCCGTGGCAACCAGCTCTTCCATCTTCACCGACTCTTCTGTTTCTGGCGTGTCCAGCATCTCTTACATCTCCACAACTTCCCGCAATTCTGCTACCACCATGGAAGTGGGGGGCTCCTTGGCTCACCTGGGACCGCTCTTGTAGATCGCTTGTTGTCTCAACCATCGCTATCTCCATTGCAAAGACAGGACACTTTCCGGGAGCAACCATGGCGTGAGCCAGAGGAAATTAATGTCACCACCCGCCTTCCGCTGGATGAGGCAGAAGCAGAGAGGCATGCGCCGCCTGTTTGGGCTACTCCTGGACGGCACAACCTAGGCCCTCTGGATGTTTTTCGCTCGAAGTGCTCCATCCCTGAAACCTTGTTTCTCGATTGCATTTCCCCCTACTTCCGTCAATCAGGCGCCGGATTCCTCGATGGATTGAAGACTCTCCACACCTACTTTGTAGAGATGCAGGGCCCCGGTGGAGAGAAGCTGAAGCAGGAAATGGGAGAAATTACGCATGAAAAATTCTGCGAAATCCTGAAGAACATGCGAGACAGTATTCCAGTGGACATAGATCGGACGTCGGACGATGGTATTAAGAATGCGCGAGAGCGTTACAAGGCGCTTGCTGAAGCCAGGGAAAGTCGTAGAATTGCGATCTCGGTCTTGGACTCTGAGCCACCCATAGCCAGCCGTCGTCCCAAACGTGCCGCTGAAGAGCAGAATGATGGCGGGTGCCGAAGGAAAGGTGACAAAAATACTGGTTGTTGGTTTCACAGAACGGGCAATGTTCTTCCTTCTCTCCTTGGCGCTCCTGTTCCTTTTATTCCCAATCCATCCGTTTCAAATGTATCGGGAAATACTACAGAGAACAGTCTTGGACATTCTCGGCTTTGTTTCGGACCGGCGCGATGGCACATCGAGGATGGTCGAAACCAAGTAGAAAAGCCAGAGGCTGTTAGGACATATGTTCTCCACAGTTCCCAATGCTCGACTCAGAACAGGTGGCGAGAGTGAAATGTCTGTTCATCTCACTACTCTTCCAAACCTACATTTGACCATGATTATGACCAGGCGTGTATGAACGAAGGAATTAGACGTGGCTATCCAATGGACGTGACAGTGCCACTCTGTGCGCAGGCTCTTGCGATTGGGCGCAAGGTAGTATGCAATGACAGCCAGTGCGCACCTCGACCGTTCCGCTCGGATTTGGTTGTCGTTCTTGACGTCGTGCGCCGCCTACGTCTACGAAGCGCCTTTTGGCTACCCTTTAGAAACTCCACGTTTCACGAGGGCGCAAAACACAAGACAACGTCGTTCTAGACGCATTTACAGACATCATTCGCCAGATACCGGACGCTCCTCGTCAAGTTGATCATGGCATCAAGCTTGAACTTTATCACCGCCAATTTGCTCGAGTGTGAGACCTATCTATGCAGGTACGGTTATCGCCTTTGCTCGAGAGCGTACGATTGACAAGACAAGTTAGATCGCGAGTGCGGCCCAACGATATTCCGTTTACTATCGCGCAATGTCCGTTCTCTGTTATGCATACTCGCGCGAGACCCCCTATACCGAGTATATTCAAACGATTCCAGAAATCATGCTGCTACTCGGCGACCCTGAAATATCTGATCACTTGCTCATGTCTGTTTTAGCGACGTATTGTCATTCTAAAATAACAACCAGATATCCGTCATAGCACCTCACAATAAAGAATCGCACTTGGATGTCTTCAATACCTTGGTGGAGGTTGTGATTGGTCACTACAAGATGTCGTAACATATCGGAGGGGTCTCCGAATGCTCTGGAGGAATTCAGGTATTACTTCTATCCGTTATGTCGACGTTCATTTATTCACGGGGAGGTATAAGCTAGCAGATCTGAATTCGTTGGGCGACCTAAATCTTTGAATCCCATATCGTGCAAGTACATACATGCACGTCATGCACTCTTTTGATTATGGAGGCGCTACTGTAAATGAGCTAACACTGGAAGACCTTGGGAAGTCCGGACTCCAGAGATCTAGGCTACGATTTGTTCATGGAATGTATTGAGTGGGGGGTTCCTCGACTACACAAAGGAGATTTATGGTCAAATAACGCAACATGGTAGAGTATGTATGTATGAGTGGTGGTACTTTTCTCATAATCTATGCGATGCAAATCTTGTAAATGCGGATAAGTGGAAAGTGGGCGAATGCAAAGGAAGGGACAGGTGAATGAGCCACGCAGAGATACGCAATAAGATCAACCAAGGATCAGAGAATTCGGAGAATTAATCCTTCTTCTCTTCCTTGTTTTCTGATGATGGCTCAGAAGTAGCGTTTTCGGCATTCCGCTTCTCATAGACCTTTTGGAAAAGACCAAGGGAAGCTTGTTGGGTCTCGCTGATCTTTTCACGGATCTGGTCCGCAGTAACAGAAGCATCACCAGTTTGGCCCTTAGCTGCCAATTCGCGGAGCTCTCCGACGAGCTGAGTGACTTTCTCTTTTTCGGCGGCGTCAAGTTGATCTTTGAACTCATTCATGGCTACGATACACAACCGTTAGTAACAGCACAGCTATAAACGACCATCGACTAACCTTTCTCAGTGTCCGAGCAAACGGATTCGCCCTTGTTGGCCTCCTCGATAAGAGCACGACGAGCCTTGTCAGATTCAGCATACTGCTCGGCATCAGAAACCATGCGCTCAATATCCTTGTCGGAGAGGCCCGACGAAGAAGCGATGGTCATTGATTGATCCTTGTCAGTGGCCTTGTCCTTGGCAGAGACATTGACAATACCATCTGAAAATAATGAGCATTCACACATAAAGCCATCATTAACACGCACCTGCATCAATGTCAAACGTGATCTCGATTTGGGGAACACCCTTTGGTGCGGGAGGAATGCCAACGAGGTTGAAATTACCGAGGAGCTTGTTGTCCCGAACCAATTCGCGTTCGCCCTGGTAGATCTTGACCTCGATAGCAGTCTGGCCATCAGCTGCGGTAGAGAACGTCTGAGATTTCTTGGTAGGAATGGTGGTATTGCGGTTGATCAGCTTTGTCATGATACCACCAAGAGTCTCGATACCGAGGGAGAGCGGGGTAACGTCGAGAAGCAAGATATCTGTAACATTGCCAGCAAGAACACCACCTTGAATCGATGCGCCAATAGCAACCGCTTCGTCGGGGTTGACGCCTTTGCTAGGTTCCCGACCAAAGATGCCTTTAACCGTTTCGCCGACCTTGGGCATACGAGTCATGCCACCAACGAGGATGACTTCACCAACTTCGCTCGCTTTCACACCAGCATCGGTAAGTGCCTTCTTACAGGGCTCGACGGTACGCTGAACGAGTTTGTCAACAAGACCCTCGAATTGAGCCCTGCTAAGCTTCAGGTTGATATGCTTGGGACCTGACGCGTCAGCAGTAATGAATGGCAAGTTTATCTCCGTTTGCGTCGTGGAGGAGAGCTCGATCTTGGCTTTCTCTGCGGCCTCACGAATTCGTTGGATGGCCATCCGATCTTGGTTGAGAGCTATACCGGACTCCTTCTGGAACTCCTTCAAAATAGAATCCACGAGAGCGATGTCGAAGTCCTCTCCACCGAGATGAGTGTCACCATTGGTGGACTTCACTTCGAAGACGCCCTTCTGCATCTCCAATATCGAGATATCAAATGTTCCACCACCAAGATCGTAAACCGCAATGACAGATGAATCTGCGCGGTCAAGACCATAGGCAAGAGCGGCAGCAGTAGGCTCATTAATAACACGGAGCACGTCCAGACCGGCAATCTGACCAGCGGCTTTTGTTGCTTGCCTCTGGGCATCGTTAAAGTATGCGGGGACGGTGACCACAGCATGACTACCCCAGTCAAATCAATGTTCTGCAAGAAGTATGTGATTGAAGACATACTTGATTTTCTTGCTAAGGTATTGTTCAGCGGTCTCCTTCATCTTCGTAAGGACCATGGATGATAACTCTTCCGCAGACTGTGAAAAGTTTGGATATCGGCACACAGGTATAACTGTTCACGCACGAATTCCTGTGTCTTTTCCCCATTCTCAACTCGGACAGCTGGACGACCATCGCTCTTAGCAACGACTTGGAAAGGCCTGATTGACAAGTTGTTAGCCCGAGGAATGGCACCATGTTATTATACTGACCAATGTTTCATATCATCCTGGACCTCCTTGTCCTTAAACTGACGACCAATCAACCGCTTGAAACCGAAAACAGTGTTTGAAGCGTTGACGACAGCTTGACGCTTGGCAGGAAGACCAATAAGGCGTTCTCCATGTTTCGTGAATGCCACGACAGAGGGTGTTGTCCGGGCACCCTCCGAGTTTTCAATGACACGGGATGACTTCCCCTCCATGACAGAAACACATGAGTTCGTCGTACCCAAATCAATACCCACAACGGGACCTATCATTGGTTTAACGAAGACTGGCTATAGTCAAAGTGAAAACTACGCACCACTGATTTTGGTGTTCATGTTCCTCGCGATTAAGGACCGCGGAATGCCCTGCAGAGAAGATATGAGGAATGTGAAACTAATTTAGAGATAGAACACACAGCATAGTTGCCTGTGCGAGCGGCGGCGGCGCGGAGGGAACGAGCTGCAGTGAACATGGAGGAAGAGAACGAAGCGTAGGGAAAACAGTGGCGCGTCCAAATTTTTTAGACCCCCATGAGCTTACGTCAGCCTTGTACCCGGCCTTTCCGTGCGTAGCAAGTCCCACGTCATCCACGGCGGCCAACGGCATAATTTATTCCAAGTACCCAAAGGCTAATAATCTACAAGCAAAAGTGTTGCGTTGCCAGTGCTGATGAGTTCACCGATACTATACACTGTAGTAGTCAATTTCAAACTTGTGAAACACAACCGACTGTCAAAGCTTCCAGACTCAGCTTGTCTGAATTCTCCCATTCGCAAGATGTCGAACAGCAAGCACCAGAAAATCGGAGGGGAGTACGGAACTGTACGCGCCACCATAGACATCGACAAGTTGAATGAATATCTTGTCGCACATGTCCCAGCCGTTAGCTCTCCCGTCCAGGTCCAACAGTTCAAAGTATGCTCTGTCTTGCCTCCATAAACTCATACTTGACCATCTATCCAGTTCGGACAGGTATAGCTAGTCGGTTGAATCTAACGTCCAACTGAAACGCAATTTTTAGTCCAATCCGACGTACTTCTTGACCGATGCCAGGTTTGTGCCATAAATCATCAATTCGATAAATGCAATGCTGATGATGCCGCAGACGAAACCGTTTCGTTTTGCGAAAGAAGCCTACTGGGCAGTTACTCTCGTCTACCGCTCATCAGATTGAGCGCGAGTACCAAGTACTGAGTGCCCTCCACAAGCATAATACCAAGTCAGGCACCAAACCCTGGCAAGTCGTCCCAGTTCCGATACCTTATGCACTTTGCGAGGACGTTGGAGTCATTGGGACCCCTTTTTACATTATGGAATATTTGGATGGCCGAATATTCACTGATGCAAGGATGCTCGAAGTATCCCCGAATGTCCGTCGTGAATGGTGGGTGAACCTTCAACATGATCCGTGATACATAAAGCTGAGAGCAGATGCTTCCTAGTTGGATCTCTGCTGTGCAAGCTCTCGCTTCACTGGCATCCCTTGACCCAGCCGAAGTAGGACTTGCGGATTTCGGACCGTCTACAAACTACTTTCCGCGTCAGATCAAGTCCTTGACCCGTGTTTCCGAGGTACAGGCACGGACCGTCGACGTTGATACTGGAAAACCGATAGGAAACATACCATTTTTCAATGATCTGGTGGATTGGTATCAGAAGCATCTTCCAGACGAGAGGAAAACTGGACTGCGCATCGTTCACGGAGATTATAAGCTCGATAATTTGATTTTCCATCCATCGGAAAATAAGGTGATAGGGATTTTAGATTGGGAATTGTGCACTCTCGGCAGCCCGGTAGGTTGCTCTGCGCTATTGATGTCATGGAAGATAAACTTGGATCCAGCTGGCAGACCTGGGCAATCTCACACAACCATGGTCGGTCAGTCCACAGAATTTGCCCGACAATCCACAACTCGGGAACTTCAATCTCATCAAGGCGTTCAAGAACACAGCTAAAGACGTGCCGATACCCCTGGAAGATCTGGAACGCGAATATTGTCGCCTCACAAAGCAAGCCTATCCCATCAAAGAGATGATTTTCGTCCGTAGTTGGATGCTCTTCCGAGTGAGGTCCATTGTTTAACCTCGGTACAACTTTGTCTAAACAAACTTGCAGCTGGCAATCATTTCGCAAGGAATCGCAGCCAGGTATGCGAAACGCCAAGCCAGCTCAGAGCATGCACACATCCACACACGGTTATTCCCTATAGTAGGACAGTTGGCAAGGTGCGCTCTCGAGGACGAGGGATACATTATTGGCAATATATCCAAGTTGTAGATGTGTCATGTGTCGCTGTGGTAGTCTGCTTATCCTATGCATAACTACTCCGCTTTTTATCAACGAAGGTTTTTATATCATCCATGGAGGGCCTTTCACTGGGATTCTGCCTCCAGCATTTCTCTAGCAAACTCCAAAGACCCTCTCTTATGTCGACTTTGTAATCGTCATACTTCAACCGACCGTGTCTTTTTGTGACGTATATCAACACTGCAGCATCCTTTACAAGGTTGTGGTACGGCTGCTTTGCCGAAAATATCTACAAAATTGAAGGTTTATAAAATGATGTAGAAGAAGTCCCACTTGAGGATCTTACCTCCGTCGCGGTGATACCAAATGCCCATATATCAGTCGCAATGGTAGGTCGGATTGCCGCCGAAGTGTTCTGCTCAGCCAGAAGTTCGGGTGCCATATATCGGAGGGTGCCAGGTGTATTCTTCGTCGTAAACCCCGACATATCCAATACAATAGAAAGGCCAAAGTCGGTGAGGGCTGCTTGTCTGTCGTCACTGATTAAGATGTTTCCCTATGAAAAGTCCACATAAGATCTAACATCACGCTTGAGGGCGAAGGGCTCACTTACTGGTTTGATATCCCCATGGACAATTCGACGCCCATGCAGAAAAGCTAAACCACTGGCAACTTGGAACAGCTGAAACGCAATCTTAGATGTCGTTGATCAAAAGAAAGCGATTGCAGCGGATGTACCAGATCCATCTTGCTACGAAGTGTAAGGCTATTGCTGGTAACATAGCTCTTCAAACTTCCATTCTTGTAATACGGCGACACTATTGCAGGAGCTGAATGGCGGGATATGTCTGTGGTGGTCATGATTCCAAGGAATGGTACAACATTGTCATGATTCAGTGCAGTCCAGAGCCTTGCCTCTCGAAGGAGTTTCTATCATAGAGATGATGTACTCTGGATCTTAAAATGATGGATCACTGACCTCATTGAATCGCTCCACCTCTTCAGCGGTGAAGGCGCTCCTGATAACTTTGATGGCGACCTTGATATGGGACAGAGTTACCGATCAACGCAAGCATTGAACTTCAAGAAGCAAAGACATACCTTGCAAGTTCTTTGGCCAGGATCCACAAATTCCCCCAGCCAGATATCTGCATGATTACCGGCGTCAAATGCATGTTGGCCAATTCTGCGGACTGCAGAAGTGAGGTCTTTGAGTTGAATATTCATCAGCACCGTGTCGTCTTAATATTAGCGGCGAGTTGCCCCAGTGGGGGATGCCCAAACGTCCGACGGGGCGCTGCACGCGGTCTTCTCTATTTGGATTCTTTGACTTGATTCAAACATCGTAATCGATCATGCAACATGACACAGGTAAAGCTGGCAGTAGTTACATAAATCCCATTGGCAGATCAGTCATCTTTAGAGTCCTTGGTCGGGTTTTGGAAGGTTTGCTTGAATGTGGTGAACGTGGTCGTCCCAAGAATCGCAAACACGATGCGATCAAAGGAGGACTTGTATCTCGCATCCTTGCCCGTCAGCAGCTCTGCCCAGATCCTGGCCACCGTCTTTACATCGTTCCGAAACACACCTGTTCCAAAACTTCCCAACACAAGGTTCTTCGCCCCTTGCTTTTCCATCAGCGACAGTATTCTGCCCATTCTCTCCTTCATCGCTGACTCTATTATGCTCTCGACTTTGACTTGGTCTGCATCTTCACCACTTTTGCTCTTGACGTCGCCCGCATTCACCGCAGCGCTCGTAAGCACATCTACTTCGAAAGGAGCCACCCACTCTCCGCCATCATCTCGAAATATGACAACAGATGGGGTGTATACCATTGCATGGTGGTAGAACCCGCCCTGACGATCACGGAGATGTAGCTTGTAGAACTGCTGGGCTGTTTCTGTCATGAGAGAGGGATACAGAGTGGAGGATCGTGCAATGGATTCTTCCTGCGCCTGTGCACCACCGAGAAAGCCTCCACCTGGGCGAGTCGCCGAGGCAAAATTGAGCACTGCAATTCTGCCAAAGCTAGACGAACCAGAGAGTGCGTTATATAGGAGATCTGCGCCCTCGAGCGTCGAGATCTCTAAAATCGAGATATCAGTCTTGGTTGCGGATGACATGGGTCGATCCAAGGCCCATCGGGATAAAGAGAGGTCGTCAGGTGGGTAGTAACGCGTGTTGTGAGCGGAGAACCTGACTTTTGCGGCCAAGTCAAGGGACTTGTTTGCGAAGGTGATCGAACCCGTTGTGATGGCTTTGAGGGTGGTGTCAGCGATGTTTTTGAGAATATCACGCTTCTTGGAGGGCTGGAGGGGTGAATTGAGGCTAGTGCCTGCCCCTGATGGTAGAACCATCATGTTTGGCGAATAAGGCTCGCTAGATCGTCTCGGAGGAAAGCAATTGGATGCTACCTGATCGTGCGTCGATCGAGGGTAGATCCAGCTCTGCACCTATGGCTGATTTGAGTAGTCCAATCGAAATTCGGTTCGGGTGTTCTTTAAAATGGCTAGTAAATTTCTTACCTGCGGGCTCGTGGTTGGTGGTCAATGCGCAATTCAAGAACTTCCGCTACATGCCCCGATCACGTGCGAGTACTTCCGTGGTACAGGGGCGGGGCGGTTAGGTCCCGGTCCGCAATTAATTTAAACTTTGTGATGTTCTGTCCGTCTGCCCACCTCTTCAGCGTCGTTCTCCCTGCCACCACCGCTGCTGCTGAAGTGGGTGAAGGCTAGTAGAACTACTAGCAAACGTGGGCAAGCCTTCTCAAGTACCACCAGAGCCCTACTTGTGACGACGGCGGCACGACCTGCTGGCCTGCATTACTGCCGTGCCCGTACGTTTCCCATGTCTCGCTTGCCCCAAGCTTATCTCGCACACCCTGCAGTGCATCTAGGGCATAGCACGGGTAAAGGTACGGGTCCGTGTCATGGATACCCGCGGTGACAACGACAATGACGCCGATCAACGGCCGTCGACATGACGGCAGTGGCCGGCCTCACCACTTCGCCCTATCGCTCACCTCACCCACCACCCACTTTCGCCCTGGACGTCGTCGATGGCCTAGCGCCATCAACGAAAACACGGTGACGCATGCGCCTGGAGGACAAGACGTCGTCGTCGTTCAACGTCAATGTGATGACAGCAACGTGTGCGCAACCGCACGCGTGCCACAGCAAAAAAGGCGACGGCGACGGGTGCGCCTGGAGGACAAGACGACGCCGTCGCCGCACGACTCGCACCCACGCAACGCCAGACGCGGCGACGACACGACGACGACGACGCGTGTGCCTGGAGGACAAGACGTCGTCGTCGTCGTCACACGACTCGCACGCACACCACGCCAGACGCGGCGACGACACCGACAATGCGATCCCATTGATGGCTCAACGCCATCAATGACACCACGACGACAACGGCAACGCATGCGCCTCGTCACCTGGAGCCCGCGGCTACGACACCACTTGCGCTCACCCTCTCTTGCCCTCCGTTGGGGTAAATCCGCACAGGTTGCGGGTAGAACCCACTATGGGTACGGGTACGGGTGGGGGTCACCCGTAGGATG
>JBBPNZ010001155.1:0-10777 GCA_038091195.1 Phylloporus rhodoxanthus
CACGTTGAACAGGCTCCCTGCGTACCAGATGATCAAGATCGTGCGTGAATGCAGGCGAGAATTTTGTTTGACCGAATCAATGTCCCAAAACTCGACCGCAAAGCGACAGGAGGACACGGCGACCAGCGAGCCTTGCCCGTTGCATCACTTGCATCACACTCGACAGCCGTCTTTCATTCAGCTTTGAGACCGAAGAAGTTCGTCTCGGAAGTTGTGGTGCGTGACAGGGATTTACTATCCACCAGACCAATGGGTCAAATAGTAGCTGTTCCATGGACGCGCCTTCGATGTCATTACTTTCACCGATACATAATGATGAATCCTGGGCCTGAGCCACTGGATAGTAAACTCTGTCCTTCTCGTTTACAGTAGACTGTTGCTTAGGTGAGTCTGAAAGCCGTGCAAGAATTTCTGCAGCGGCACTGCAGAACCCAAGCTCCTTATCGCGTCGTGTGGTAGCGATGGAAAGGACGTACGTGGGCGAGGGTTTTTCCTTGGCCTTGCAGTGATGCGGCAATGCAATAACGATTGTGTCTAATGAGGTTCTTGCAAAACAGATATGATAGTAGGGACAGACGGTCGACCTGTTGTAGGAGCAATGTTGCAATGATAGCATCAACAAGCTGGGAAAACATACCAGCAGTGCGGAGAGACAAACGAAGAACTTACACAATACCATATGTGCGTAATTAATAGATGCCATTGTGAAACATGATCTCCCAATCCTTTTCTTCGTCGTCGTCATTCCCTGTCTCCACCGCAATTCAATGAGGGTACGTGCCAAGTCATATCGTTGACGCTCTTGATGAACAAGGCATCAGAAGACATGAGTTCTCGTATCCAGGCTGAAGATAGTCCGCTGGGGGATACGATGAGATGTGGCAGGGGAGGACTCGTCTGCGGATGGTCACGCTGGCAGTTTCTGCGCGACGCCGGGAGGTTAGATGCTGATTTGGAAATGGAACAGGGGATACATAGGAAGCCTTTTCCTGAAATTCTACTGGGCATCATGACTACTTTTTCTTTTTCTCACTATTCCCTGATCATCACTGCTCTAGACAGAGAAAACCACTAAACGTATAATGCCAACACAATCACGATTGCGCAGGAGATGGCGCCCGCCTGGTACGCACCCACAGCGCCCGACTGTCCCACGATCGTAGTTCCCATGTGTGCCAGACGGCAGCGTCGCAGCCGAACCCCGCCCCAGTGCCAGCTGGCTGACAGGGTTTCCCAGCCAGCGACGCTGCTGCAACCGTATTGGCCGCCCCGCGCCCCCCGCCTGCAGTCACATCAAAGAAGCCCGCATACGACGTCGGTATCGCAGTCGCGGCCGTCGTCGTGGGTGGCACGGCAGCTGCGCTCGGCTGTGGCGTCCCTTGCAAGATCCGTCTGCAGACGTGCTCGTCTGCGTCTGGGGATTGTATTGGTACCGGGACGAATAGGCGTATTGCTGCTGTCCGGCCGAACTTGGTAGTACTGCGCCTGTGTTCGCGCGGTCGCCTGGGCGTACGCGTTGGGATAATATGTCGTCGGTTGACCGGGTTTGTACTGGTAGCCTGTCCGATAGAGTGTTGCGTAGTTGTACGGGTAGCCGGTGGACGCCTGGGCTGTGGACGCTGCTGTGGCAGCAGTGGCTTGCGCGGGCGTGGGTTGCGGTGGTGTTGGTGTGGCTGGCAGCGCCGATGGCACTGCCGGGATTGCGGTTGCTGTTGACTTGATGTAGAAGGTAGAATCGTCTCGCAGGGCCATTGTGTGTTCCACAGGGAGTGTCCCTTGCCAGCCTTCAGAGGGTGCTATAAGCAGGGTCCGTTGCAATTATGAAGGGCAGATGGCGATGGGATCAGAGAAGGGTTATCAGAAGTGGATGACCGAGCTAGAATACAAAAATTAGCACTGAGACACAAGACGCGTTGGCAGGGCAGAGGCTGACCATTATCCCACTCTTCGAAGCCTTCTTCAACCGGGCTAAACTCGCCTGGCTTTAATGACCGTTTATTCTGAAGTTCTTCTAGTCTTCTGAGTGCTTTCGCGTTTCGCTCCAGTAGTTCGTGGATAGGCACTTCGAGCTCTAAGCTTCCCAGGGCTGGCTAGAGTAAAGCTATCTGTTCTGTCCTTCCAAGGCCGCTTGGTCATCGAGTACGTCATCGTGGTCCGACTTGTCAACACCATTAGGCTGGGGAGACTCCTTGACATCATCCTATGGGGCTGCTGTGTGACGGCCGTGCGCTCATCCGACCACTTTTTCCTTCTGTCCTCCCATCTCCAAAACGGTTTCCCCAAGACTGACCGCCTGACCTCGACGCCGTCTTGTTCAAACGCAGGAGCAAAGCTGGTATACGGCACGTAATCTAGGAAGGCGCCACAGCTCACACGACGGGGCCCGAGTTTTGATTTGAACCCTGGAAGCTTTTGGGGGACGTAGGATGCGAGGTGACGAGAGCCTCCTTTGCTGTCTGTGGTTCAACTGGTGCTGGGACAGAAGGCGAAGGTAGGATGGCCACGAGCTCACCGTTTGCAGTGGATAAATCCTTCAACGGCTTGAGGGGACCACCAAGTCCCAAATGGCAATTCCTGCATGAATGCATACTTTTAGCGTAGTGGTAAAGGGGGTCTTTTTCGGACCGCGGTGGTTTCGTTTTCTTTGCGGAAAAGGCCCTTGGAATGTCGAGGGGAAGGGGACAGAGTGGAAGGAGGGAGGGAGCATGCAAGATTACAGAAACGGAGTTGCTGTGCTGCAGGCGAGGAAGGGCACGATCGTTATGGTGGGAAGAGATTTTTGGACTGTAGCCTAGGTGGAGGTCAGGAATGGGGCAAGGAGGAGAGAGCGACGGGCCGCCTGCCAAACCCTCCAGCGGACAGACGCACCCTCAGTCCTGATCGCGATGTCACGCTCGGAGCCAACGCGCAGTGACCAGGGGCGATAACAAATGACATCGAGCAGAGTCGCAACATGCTGGAGGCTGAGGATTTAAACGTAAGAGTTGGTCCACTTGGCCGCGAACCACTACTTACTAAGTATTGTCCACCTCATCTTGTTTACCCCCGGTCGGTTCTACTCTGTTTTTCGTCAGTCCCATCGTGTATACTGAGAAGCACGGTCAGCATGCTGATGCTGGTAAAAGGCAACGATGGTATTTTGAATCGTTATTCCCTATGCTGACGCCAAAGTCTGGGGGCTGCATCATTGGCCCAACATGGACCTTTACGATGACAGGGTACTCCACAGCATCTTCTTAGATACGACCGGTTGTCGATGCCGCTCAAGTACAGGCGATTCTCCGAGGGAAAGTTTGCATCGAGTCAAGGAGTTGCTGTTCAGCCACGAGGATGACAAGGAACTTGCAGAAAGGGTGCAATTCATGACAGTGGCGGGTCCTTGTGATGAATTTTATATGGTAGGTTTCGAGTTTCAACTATGCGACCTCGTTGATCCTCTAGAGGAAATGCATGTCGATGGACTGCTTGCGACCAAATGTAGTTCATGATGGTGAGGTCATATTTGTTGTTGAAGATGCTAAAGTAATTGTTTGCTGTCAGCATATGTCGCCTTGGGGTTGGTGGGCCTGTTGTCCCTCGGTCCCAGCTCAAACGACTCTAGTTTGCGCCGATAATTCCCATTGTTTAATGTTGCGTTTATGCCGGAATCTTGACGGAGTCTGAGTCAAATGTGCTGTGTCTCAGGGTAGTAGTGGGCAAAAGCCTCAGTGTTTGAGAGAGTACTTCATGATCTATTCTTCAGTTCAAGCTCAAGGACAGGTCAAGAAGTACTCTGATAACTGTGCTATTGTAAGTTGCTCACAGATCCGATGTGCTCGTGTACGACGTGAATGCGATATCCCTTCTGGGTCACCATTAAGCCCATGTGGGTCCACAGAGACACACTGGTTCGGGCCCGTTTCTGACATATTCCTGGCCTCTACGTCAACCTCGCCTCTGTGCTGGTCCTGCGTTGGGATGGAGATACTGTCGCGTGAAGAATCATCCAATGGCATGCAACCAGCCATCGAACCCGTGTACCAAACATTCCACCAACAGCCCTAGCGGTGCCGCACCATCGATGGGGCTCCAGTCGTCCAGCCCACCCGCTCTCGCGAATGTATCAAACATGATATTTCCCCACAAGAGAAGCCACCCCATCGTCCAGAGCCACCCCACCACCCCACCAACCCTCCTGCCCGTCCACCATCCAAATGCCTGCTCGCCAAGTATCCCGGGGCCCATCATCCCAAACCCGGCAAGCATCCCCCACGCCTCGGCCCTCCTGTCCGGCACAACCAACATGTGTGTGAACGCCGACGCGAGAAACGCACCGAGCACGACGCCCGTCCGTCCGAAAACGACCCCGAGCGGATAGCCCCCCAGGAAAAGCAGCATGCAGCGGTTCCACTGGTGCCACCTGCGGCCCCAGAAATCGCTGAGCGACGTCGCGCGCCACGGAGCGTCGAACGCGGGGGACCACTGCGCGGGGTCCTGTCCTAGGCACAGCATGGCGAGTATGGTGAACGCGTCCTAGCCCATCTGCATGGCCGCATAGGCCATGGTCGCTGAGAGGACCGAGATAGTGCTCGCGCGGATGTGCCGCGGTATGAACGGGAGGGTGTCGTCAAAGATGGTGAATCCGCTGGTCATGGAGCCGACGCGGATAAACGACAAGATCGCTCGGTGGGTGACGAGGGACATGCAGGCGTGCTTGGCTACAGAAAGGAATGTATGGAAAGCAGATGGAATGTGATTCGTTGGACGTATTTCCTTTGGAACGTACAATTCATGTGACCAATTCCAGCCATAACCACGGAAGTTTGTAGAGAGGTCAAGTGCGTCCATGATAGTTGATGGAGGGCTGTTTCCCGGATGGAGGCGTCGCACAAATGGTTCCTCTGTCAGCGTCCAGTCAAGGGTACGGAAAGCAATTTGAACCATGCAGTTCTACGGGAAATTTCTCAGATGTGACCCATGAAGAAGATGTCGATGACCACTCACGACGAAGTAGGCATCAACGATTTTTCGTTCAGGCTTTCCGAGTGACATCTCCACCAAAACAGCTGCACGCAACGCCAGCAACGCCAGCAACGCCAGGATTAGTCATATTGCGACTCGTACAGCTCGCGTCTGGTGTGTGACGGCTAATACTGCAACTGCCGGGCTGAAGACCATCGGAGGAAGAATATGTGATATCAAGATTGTTACATTGACCGGAACTCTCGTTGATGGAACCCCAAGAGCGTTCCATAGAGCCAGTGAAACGGAGGACATGAGGCAGCTGAATGTGTCTCTCCCCTTGAAGAGATTGTAGATCAGAGAGATTAAGATTGTCGGAATGGCACACACCAGCCTACTAAAGCAGTGAAATTTCCTTCCAGGCTACGTTTCTGCTGTAGTGAACCAGGAAAAAGCTGTACATGGGTAGCTTCGACTCGCCATCCATTTTGGTACCCTCAAGGCTGAAGTCGGGATCTGAGGAAGCCCGTCACTTCTCGTCAGGTGGCTTACTATATAATAGTACATTCCCCTGAACAATCCTAGATCTCTGGGATTATTGAAACCTGGAAATTTTTCAGGCATGACGCACGAAGAAGTTGTCGATGACTCCCAGTGAGAAAACGCTGTATGTGGGAGCACGCGGCGCTACTATGTACCTGTAGCCATAGCCGCCTTCTAGACGGCAGCATATGAAATGGGCGGCCCCATAGCGTCAATACACATCCCATCATACTAGAACAGGGATTTTTGTATATGGTCTTGTGCAATTGGGGCACCACCAGATCCGCAATCCTAGAAGCAGCTGGATATCATTCTGCAGGGCGGAGGCGACAGGTTCAACAACGAAAGACCACAAGTCGCCCAACATCTCCTTCACCCAGGACTCTGTGTTTTCCGTATGCATGCGCGTCCCGCGTAAGTTCTAGCAATTGCGAACATAGCTGCTCGGCATCGAAAAGTGAATAAAAGAGGGGTACACGGACTGGCGCGCGACTACAGAGGACCATGAGAGCATCACAGGAGTACTTGCTTGCATTCACAATGTCATGATTGATCTGTGTTCTGCAGCTTGCTGAAGGGTATGACTGCTGAACGTTTGAACCCTCCAGTATGGATCTGCACCTTTGCCTCCGCTTCCTTGAGCATGCTTCTTGATAGCTGCGTGAATATCCTCCCCAGCTCGTGTCTTTGATTTCCCTGGCTTTTCAACTCCACCATGGAAATATCAAGGCTGTTGCCTCGTCTCGCTCCGTCTTACACAAGGATGAGGCATCATACCCGCTCGCCCCCGCCCTTGTGTCGCCGTTGCCGTCACCTCGTCTTGCACGAGGACGAGGTGACACGCCCGCATGCCCTTCTATCTAGGAAAGTGAGGACGGAGGGCAATGCGATGCTGTCCCACTGTGAGTCTACTTCTTGCCTTCCTTGGTGCTGTATGACCTCCATCTTGACCTCATGGATCACTTTACTGTAGAGACATGTCACCGTGGCACCAAGCGAGGTAAGTCTTGAACCATAAAAGTGGCCTTCGATAGTGTGTTGAAACCATCGAGGCTCCCAACTAACTTCATCGAGTAGATGTAATGACACAACGAATGTAGCCCTGGAAGATCTGATTGATCACAGCACCCGAAGGTCGACGAAGATATTCTTGTGGTCAATGGTCGTGGAGTTCGTTGAGTGCCTGCTGTAAAGCAGGCAGCATGCAGTTAGCGAGACCGATACTGTGCTAGGTACATAGACGAAGCCCTGGATGTCTCTGCACAATTGCCAAATGCTGGAAATTGTGAGGAAACATGTATGTTCCTCTACCTTCTAGCATCAGTCGATCTGCCATGAACTTCTCCCTGACAGCTTCAGTGACTCATGGCGAATTCATAATCCATTGTCTATTGCCAGTATCAACTCGATCTGCTGGAGATAATCATCCCATCAAGCTATGTAATATTCCACATCACAAGTTAAATGATGGCTACAGAAGGGGTGATGTTATTTTTACAACCAACATCTTATATCGCACGGTCAATGTATCGATACTAAATTATCATCGCGCCCCTTCCACTGGCTGTGATACATTTTGCTGTGCAGACTGATGAGGTTGCAACATCCCCGCCCCCAACGCTTGGGAACGGAAAGCCAGTCCACGAGTCTTTTCAATGACTGACTGGTATACTGGGAGTGGTGAGCGATGAATCTCTATCACATTCTTTTCAAAGCCCATAAGAAACTCGTTCAGACAATGGTGCATACACTCACCTTTTCTAGATCGATCTTGGCATCGGCGCCCATCCTCGTCTCTCGGATAAGATTGACAATCCATTTCTCGCCTTCATCCTTGGTAAGATTCAATCTCTCAGAGAGATCCCTGCGGAAGCAAACATGAGACGTGTATAGCTGCCCTCGAGCCGACGTACCCGATATCGATGCGTTGATGTATGCGGCAGTATGCCTCACTGATCAAATACCGTGCATTATCCAAAAACTCGTCTCTGAACTCGCCCAAGAAAAAGTCATCCGCCACGACACGTTCTGCAACGCCTAGCTCTCGCTGGGCAGCCTCAAAGTCAAATTCAACGTAGAGCTCCTTGAGGAAGGACGTGATCGGATCTTGATATTGGTACTCTTCCGTTTGGATGACCTTGACAATCTCCCGAATGGAATGCCGCACACGCGACGGAGTATTCGTGTTCCCGGTAGAAGATTTTCGGGAGAGAATGGCAGCAGTAGCGATGTAGCGCAGAATCCAAGGGCAAGACGTTTGGATGGTATTGAGGTAAGTGGGCGAGAGGAATGTTTCGAGAAGAAGTGTACGCCCTTGGGGGTGATTAAAGTACACAAACAGAGACCAGTGAGCGAGCCACGTCCGAGAATGCAACTGGGCGAGGGCGGCAGATTCGGTAGAACTGGTCGCAAGGGATGAGGGTGAGCGCGAGTCGACAATATCTCGCAGCGTGTTGAGTTCTTCAAGAGCAGTTTCCCACTTTCCTGTCAGGATATCTGAGGCGAGTTTCCCCCAGTGTGCAGACGTGTTGAGTTCGGTATCAGTGGAGAGAACGCGGAAGTGGTACAAGTAATCAGCTGCACCACTGTAGTTTCCGTACGTGTATTGAAATTGGCCAAAGTTGTACAAGGCCGTGATTTGCTCCAACGTGACCTGCAGGACACTGAGCAGAGCACGACGGCGAGATATCAAGCAAGCATACGCTGTGATTTTCTTTGAGATACTGGAGATTTTGATATTTATCTTGACGCAGCGCTTGTACAACGTCTTTGTTCTCAATCACATCGAGGACGGCCTGCGCCTCCTGCTGCAGCCGCTCGTTCGTCAACACAGCCTTTTCTCGCTTTCCAGAAAACTCTGCGGTCGAAAACTGAGCGAGGTATACCAGACTTGGATTCGGAAACAGACCTTGCGGGACCTCTTCATCGGGGTGCAGCTGTTCGAACAGGCTGATTGCATAGTCGACCATGTTGGTGCCCTTTGCAAGCTCATACTGGGCTGCCTGGACCTGCTCAATGGGGAACAGCGAAGTCTCTACGAGATGGGCGAGCAAAGGGAAGGCGAGATGGCGATCCAAGTACGGAATGATCGTCTTTGAGAGGTCGTACTCGGCCATTTTTTTGGTGCTTGATGAAGCGTAGATCAGCACAGCCGCATCCAGTCGGACTCCACGTTTACCTCCTTACACTATATCCACCATGACCGCAATAACGAGGAACCTTCCCTGGTTCATTGCAGACCTCGGAACAGCAATCGTTGGCGAGGCAAGTACCCTTGCGGTCTCTCCTTCAACACCAGCGAACTCGTTTTGCAGAAATGCTACACCTCGCTCGTCCAGAACCTCAACCTCGGCGATGTCGACTGTCTCAAGTACGCGCTCTCCAAGGGCCTAGGTCTCGGCATCGTCGTAGGGGGCTCCATCATGAAGGTGCCCCAGCTCATGCTCAGTGAGCCCTCCATTCCCCGTTCTCCGTGACAACATCTCATTCTCCCAAGTCCTGTCCGCGCAATCAGCCCGCGGCCTCTCCCTGCCCGCATACATCCTCGAGACGCTCTCGTACGCCATCACATCAGCGTACTCTTACAGGAACGACTTTCCCTTCTCAACCTATGGAGAAAACTTTTTCCTGACCCTCCAGAATACGCTCGTTACCTTCTTGATCGTCTGCCTCCCCTCGACGCCCCTCCGCAAAATGCAAGACGCAGCGGGACGACTCGTCTTGACCGCTGTAGGAACCATCGCTTCCGCCGTGACGCTCTACGTCGCGCCCAAGGAAACACTCGCATTCCTCCAACTCGCTACCCTCCCACTCTCATTGTTCTCAAAACTCCCTCAAATTATGCAGAATGCTCGTTCCCGCTCGACTGGCCAGCTATCCATGTTTGCTGTAGTCTCTCAAATCGTGGGGTGCATGGCGCGTCTCTTTACCACCGCCACCGAGGTTGGCGATGTCATCGTCGCCGCAGGGTTTGCCCTAGCCCTCATTCTAAACATTATCATCGGGGTACAGATGTGGATGTACTGGGGCAAAGACGACAAGGAGTTGTACTCAATGACACCCATTGGCGTAGTACATGAGAAGGAGGATGGGACACAGGCGAGACACCAGAAAGTCGACGTTGTCTTCCCACCCAAGACCCCACTCCCTCCTCCTCGACATGCCACTGCCTCGCCTTCCGGCAGAAAGTGGGCACGAAAGGTTGATTAATTAGGCTTGTGTAATTGGTCTAGATGGGCTGTCGTATTTATTGGGTAAGCACTGGATGACATCGACAAACGCCTGGCAAGCGTGAGATCACCAATTGGACTGTCGTGGTTTTTGACTTTGCTCCCACTTTGTCCACCACTCGGGCGTTTCTGCAGCACGGAGTTGGTGCCATTCCTGTGCCTTTCCCGGGTTAGCCTTGAGCACAGACTCGAACAGGGCTCTCGGCGGCTGCCCGTGGAATGACCTGAGTGCGACAACACGAGAATCATCCAAGTTCAAGTTCTATGTCATTACTCAGTGTGCGCACGATTAATATCCAAAAGTAAACTCGTTACCTTGAGAATAGACTTGAAAAAGGACTGTGCCCGGCCCATGTGTAGCCATCGATGGACAGGCTCCAACTCCTCCTGCGTCCACTCGCGGATTCTCGGATCCTCCATGTCGATCGGGTGTTCAGCCGCCATGGAAACAGGGGCGTTTCGTTGTTGAAGCTTGTCATTCAGCCACGACGAGAGCTCGTCCATGAGATCGTCACGCATCGGAGTCACCACAAAGGCATCGACATCGGTCCCCTCGGGAGGACTGCCAACTTCGATGTAGTCGTCCTGGTCACCCACGAGCTCTTCAAACGGGAGGCGGATGCTGTCCTCGGCGTCTGAGTGTGGGATATGAATGTAATGGACACCCTAGGGTGGAAACGATCATGGATACATCTCCATGGCACATGCGATGGAAAACTCACATGATCGCTGTGAGCCGCTATTATGATAGTCACGGGTGGCCAAGGCTCTCGTGAGATATATTGGGCAAGGTACACTGGTAAAAGGACGGGGTAGGCAGCAGCCTATCCAGAGCTGAGAATGGAGAATCACTCGGTGGATATGGTTGCGTACGAGATTCATCTTGACTGATTGCGGACTGAAACGCATGTTTTCGCTGATGACAGCGTCAGTGTAGGAGAGCATGCGACCTCGATCGAGTATATCGAATGGCAGGACGTTGTAGGCGAGACACATCACGTCGAGTCCCCACTGATGAGCTAAATCGGGGGAGAACGGTTTGGCGTGCTCGATGTGAGTCGGTG
>JBBPNZ010001156.1:0-10774 GCA_038091195.1 Phylloporus rhodoxanthus
TTTCCCCGAATCTCCTTATGCCAATCATAGATATGCTCCCGTGATGCTGACCTTACCGTCAGCCCACCGAAGATGGAATAGTCAAACTTGCCATGCACTTGGCTGGACATACTCATATCATTCCTACCCCGCAGATTGATGGTGATGGCTATGGTCCAACCAGACAAATATCTACGCCCCGAACGATTACGACCCATCCTGAGTCGGGTGATGGCCTGCGAGTCCCGCGATCTGCACTACAAGCATTGAGGACGCAACTCAGGAAGGTGTATCCCGAGTTGGGGGAGAAGCCATGGTCTGGGACACGGCTGTGCTGGTGAGTGCCTCCGTTTCGTTGTTCCGCTTGCTTCCGTTATCCCTCTTCTCGACCTGTTCCCCTTTTCCCCGCTTGGGGCCACATGACGTCTGCGGTTGCGTTCCAAAATCCGCCGAAGATGCGGCGTGATACCCGCACGCGTTTTATGTGCTCCAAGCCTGCTTGATCATACGCGAAGAGATGACCTAGCTATCCTTATTATGATCAATGATGTGGCAATTTTGATAGAAGCAAGTCGTGATAGGTAATTTCTCTACTCTCGTCACAGCGCGACTTTGAAGGGTGGTTGGTAACCAAGTACTATAGTCAAGATATGATAGATTCCACGTCACACTCCGCTATGATTCACATGGCGATCGATCTGAAGCACTACATAAAACCTGAGCCCCGTATGGAGGCGCTTTGCCTCTCACTACGTGGCGGATGGTTGAGGAGACTCGTCAACTGCAGGGGTTGCCCCTGAAGGGAAAAGATCCTTCCGTCGGCGCGGGTCTTGCTATGTCTCACAGGCTTCCAGCAAGCAGGTGGCCTTGATTGGCTAGGCTCTTTGTGGGCTTGGAACGTAATGATATTCGTCCCCAGACTCATTGGTCCAGGTTTCGGTCTGGATCTCTTATCTCGGGTGTAATGGATTTATGTACAACTAACGGGGTTGGATCTTCTATGCGTGCATGCGGCGCGCGGAGCGCCGGGCAAGGTACCGAGATCCACCGATCGTTAAGGACCCCCCTTTGTTCTTTGCATTTTTGTTCTGAATTTCGAATACTTTTTTATTGTTCTTGTATGGCAAATGTTGGTGACGTCTCATTGTACGTTTATAGGTACACCGATGCACCTGACGGCAATTGGGTCATCGGACCCTTTCCAGGGGACCCGTCCTTGATTCTCGCAACGTCCGGTAGCGGACACGGCTTCAAGGTACGTAGGACCGTCGAATCTCACATGTCTGGCATGCCGTTCTTTCGATTTCGTGTGCAGTTGTGTGTCTCGTTCGATTTTCAATGGCTTTTCAATGGTCTGGTGAGACGTGGTTTGCACTTTGCCTACTCAGCCTCCCTCTCGGTCCCCCTTTGCTCATTGCTTCTGTCTCAGTTTTTACCCAATGTGGGTCGGCTGGTTGCAGATTGCCTCGAAGGTGTGCTTCACCCCGCAACGGCGGCAAAGTTCGCGGTCGACCGGGACATCGCGGGTGCGATAAATGGCGAGCGCGCGTCGGTTGCCACACGGGAGCTGGACGTGGAGGAGTTGCGTGGACCCCAAGAAGAGGTGTAGGGAAGATAAGAGTAAGGTAGACCCGCGCGTATGCTGCGATCTCGTCTCATCGTATCTTTGGGTGTGTCGGAACGGTTCACAGATTGCAGTACACATTCGGACGCGAGAGTTGATCGATGGGACCTCAGCGAATCGAGCCTGCTAACCTGGAGTTCGTATTGTATATATTGCAGCCGAAGGGGTGTACGCGTGCTGTGTAGATTAGTGCTGGATGCAAGATCATGTCCAATCCGTTGGGTTAGGTCAATACGCCAGCGCCAGACTCTTCCAAACGAGCATTGTGTTCATTAGGAACACATACTGCATTGCATTCTGGAATCAACATGGAGGAATAATACAAATCAATCAAGAAGCTAAAAAAAACACATACGAGAGCTCGTGTATCATACAGAAAATGACCCGGTCAAAATATTCATAATCTGGTATGCACAAAACGATGAGTTTCCAATGATACGCCCAGAAGTCGGGAAATTGAGCACAAAGCGTACCTAAACTGCGGTCAGAATCTGCGTATAGGAAAAAGGAACTCACGAGGGTCGAGAAGCTCGGATTCCAACGTATACAAAGAATGATCGGATTTTCTAACAGACTATAATGCAAATCGAACACAAGTGTATCTGGAAGAGAGAAAATCACTGCTCTCTCTCTCTGAAAGAGAAGGAAAGGAACCTATGTCAATGAAAGAGTTCAGGTTCTAATATGCAAAACACACTGCAGCGTTCAGTGACATTGCGGTAGGATGATACGCATCAACGTACGCTTCCATCGCAAACCACGTTTCCAAGGGTTTTTCTGCGTACTGAGCACCGTGACAAGACCAACGGTGGTCTCGAAATACCTGGACGGCCGCCATCCTCGATCGTGGCCGCAGGCCTCGAACGGTAGCCCGCATGGCCCTTGGGGTTGTGTCTGTACTCGGCCGTAAATGAAGTCATGTCGGCCCAACGTCGCCCTCCCTGAGAACAAAGACGGTCGAGAGGTCGAGCGAGAGCATTGTTGGACACCACCAGAAAGTTGTACCTGGCCATTGAAGGCAGTTGCCAAATGGTGTCGTCGAAGCGAAAACGGTCTCGTGCGCGTGTGGTTCCAGGTTAGCACCGGTAATTGCAGAACGATCAGAACTACAATGTTGTTGCCCAGTCGTGATTCGATCAATTGTGAACTCATCTACAACCATACATTCTCGTATAACGCACGTCTCCACCTCACCGACACCAAGAAAAACTCGCCGACAAACCTCAAAACGTCAGAAAAAGTATCGCTCACGCTCTGTACCCTACAAATTCCCTCCAACTCTTCACTTCGCTTGGCACGTTTCCCTCCTCATAGCCCAGCAACCCTCTTCCATCGGCGCCCATCTTCCGCTTCAGCGCCTCCACCCATAACGCCGCACACTTGCCATTGTTCAACAACGGCAAACCGAAATCGACCGCGTTTCGACGCGCAACATAGTCCTCGTCCTCACGTCCCTTGCCTCGTCCCTGCGCAAGATTGATCACAGACTGGATCTCATACTCGTCAAACACTTCGCGTAGACGACGCTTGTCCGACGTGGGGAAGAAGATGCGTTTGCAGGTCACGTGCGGGATCGCGGTCAACGCAGCTTCAACCGCAGGTGAGGAAACATAAAGCTTGAAACCGAGCGAGTGGAGTGTTTTGGCGATGAATGGGAGTTCAGGAGTGTTGGGCGAACCACCGATGAGAACCCCAGAACGCGGGCGCGGAGGCTTGAAGCCGGTCGTAGAAAGTAGTGAGGCCCAGTATGCTTCGTAGACGTCAGAACCAAAGGAGGCTACTTCACCCGTGCTCGCCATTTCTAAGGACGACGTACTCAATCAAGGGAAAAAGAAAAGTACAAAAAGGGGACGCACCAACGCCAAGGAAAGGATCGGCACCACCTAATCGCGTCCAAGAGAATTGAGCAACCTTGATACTTGTGTAGTCTCGCTTCTCTTTCATCAGATCAATGGGCTCAGGTACGTTCACACCGGTGATCGCCGCCGCCGCCGTTTCAATAAAGTTGTGCCCCAACACCTTGGACACAAAGGGAAACGAGCGCGACGCACGGAGGTTGCATTCGATGACCTTGAGCTCATCCTCTTTACCGGCCTTCGATGCAGGCTTCTTGATCACTTGCATATTGAAAGGTCCAGAAATTTCAAAGGCTTGAGCGACTCGCGAGGCAATGTCCTTTAGCCTGCTGAGGTCGCCGTCGCTCAGCGTGTGAGGAGGAAGCACAAGAGTGGCATCTCCAGAATGGACGCCAGCGTTCTCAACATGTTCACTAATGGCATGCACCAGGAGCTTGCCCTTGTAAGCAACAGCATCAACGTCGATTTCTTGAGCGTCGGATATGAATTTTGTGACGACTACAGGGTGGAGAGGTGAAACTGAAGAGGCTGCGGTGAGGGTGTGAGAAAGCGCGGATTCTTCGTGCACAATGTTCATTGCGGCTCCAGACAGAACATATGAAGGCCGCACAAGGACCGGGTAACTGTATATACATATCAGCATCGTATTCTGAAAAAGCATTCGTTGGTTTGCACTAACCTGACACGGTTTGCAAATTCCCTGGCAGCCTCCAGCGATGTAACTTCGGCCCACTCGGGTTGATCAACACCGATGGAATCAAGGACACTCGAAAATTTGTGACGATCCTCAGCGTTGTCGATCTGCGAGGGATCCGTACCGAAAACGTTGACTCCACTCTCCTTGAGGCGAAGTGCAATATTTTGCGGGAGTTGACCTGTTACCTGTCAGCTCTCATATTAACAGAGAACGAAGGAGGCTGACCTCCGACGCTGACGATCACACCCTTTGCCCCCTCCAGCTCGTAGATGTCCATCACCCGTTCCCAACCCAACTCCTCAAAGTATAATCTGTCCGCTTCGTCAAAGTCTGTACTGACCGTCTCCGGATTGTAGTTGACCATTATCGTCTTCCCACCAACGTTCTTCCCGTCTTCGTTCACAGTATCGCCCATCTCCCGCAACTTGCGCGTACAAGTAACAGCACACCAGTCAAACTCGACACTGCTACCGATACGATAGACACCGCTGCCGAGAACTATCGTACCATGATCGTCGAAAGTAACGTCATGTGCGGAGGCGTTATACGTCGTGTAGAGATAATTAGTGTGAGCTGGATACTCGGCTGCCAATGTATCGATCCGTTTCACGAAGGGTGTGATTGGCGGGCTCTGTGATTTACGGAAGTTGCGTACGTCGCCTTCCGTGTTGTTCAGGAGTGACGCAATTTGAGAATCCGAGAACCCTTGTCGCTTTGCAGTCAACATGAGGGAGGGGGGAACCGCCAAGAGGTTGCCTAGTGAGGAGAGGGCCCGGGACGTGTTCACGATGTTTTCGATCTTGTAGAGGAACCACTAGAAAGGAAAACGACAATTAATCAGAAAAAAATGTAATATTGTACAAAACATACCTTGTCAATTTTTGTCAGGTCGTGGATTTCTTGCACGTTATACTTGTCATGGTACATCGCAAACGCGATCGCGAAAAGTCGCATGTCGGTGGGGCGCTTGAGTGCTCGCTCCAACTCAGCTTTATCTTCTAACTGTTTCAGCCCACCGACCACTTCAAATCCTCTCCATCTGGGATCAACCATACGAATGGCTTTTTGCAGGCTCTCTTCGAACGTCCTACCGATGGCCATGACTTCACCCACGCTTTTCATAGCGCTACCGACTTCACGGTTGACCTCGTTACTGAATTTGGCGAGATCCCATTTAGGAATTTTGGTCACGATGTAGTCGAGAGATGGTTCGAAGCAAGCAGTAGTCGTTTTCGTGACAGCATTAGGCAATTCGGGAAGGGTGTGTCCCAAGGCAATCTTGGCAGCTGTGTAGGCAAGAGGATACCCCGTGGCCTTGGATGCCAATGCGGATGAACGGCTCAATCTGGGAGAATACATGAGCATTTGGCAATTGCTAGTTGAGTACACGTACCGTGCATTGACTTCGATCACGCAATAGTCTCTCGACTCGGGATTAAGTGCATACTGGATATTACACTCACCGACGACGCCAAGATGACGGATCACCTTTATTGCGGCACTCCGCAACATGTGATACTCGTCGTCGTTCAACGTTTGACTAGGGGCGACGACAATTGAGTCACCCGTGTGGGTTCCCAAGGGATCAAAGTTCTCCATGTTGCAACAGATGATGGTGTTATCGGCAGCATCGCGAACGACTTCATATTCGAGTTCTTTCCAGCCTTTCATACTACGTTCAATGAGGACTTGCGGCGAGAGCGAAAGCGATTTGGCAGACAGATCCCGAAGCTCGACCGGGTTGTTGGCAAAGCCAGAGCCCAGACCTCCCAAGGTAAATGCGGAGCGGAGAATGACGGGATAACCAATCTTTTCTGCAGCTTCAAGGGCTGCATCGACACTAGAAACAGCGGTTGATTGAGCAACTGGTATGTCGATTTCTATTTGGGGATCACATGAGAATCATGTTAGGATCAAGTGAAAGTATTAACCTTTCAAAGCTTGTACGAAGAGGTCACGATCTTCGGAAACCTCGAGCGTCTTGATAGGTGTACCAAGGACCTTGACGCCAAGGCGGTCGAGAATACCCATCTTATCAAGGGCAATGCCAACGTTCAGAGCGCTCTGGCCACCAAAGGTAAGCAGAATACCGTCTGGTCGTTCCTTCTCCAAAACGTATGCAACATAGTCGGCTGTGATGGGTAAGAAGTAGACTTCTGAGGCGAGTTGATGACTAGTCTGCCAAGTAGCGATGTTTGGATTGATCAAAATGGCTTCTACGCCTTCTTCGCGGAGGGCTTTCATAGCTTGTGAGCCGGAGTAGTCAAACTCGCCAGCTTGGCCAATAGAAAGGCCACCACTGCCTACGACGACGACCTTTTTAACCTTTGGACGATCGAGTCGTGGGAGAACTTTGGCAGATAATTTTCGGGCGAGCTCTGAGGGGGAGTTGAGGACTTGTTCCCCATCTTTCGGTGTGTATGAGCCGACAGCTGGTGCTGCGATTGCGCGGAGAGGATTGGTGGGCGTGATGCGGTAACGAAGCGGGGTTGAGGAAAAAAGGCGGGTGGAAGGGTGATGAGTAAAAGACGGAATTTGGCGTGGTGTAAAAGGTATTCGGGAAATTGTTTTAGTGAGCATAGTGGACAGTCTTTGCAATGCTAATGGTAGAGAAGCGAAAATACGAGGTCGCTGAGGTAACTAAAACCACGATATCAACGGCCGTGAAAACAGAGAAGAACAATGAATTGACTGACTCGTCGCGTGTGCTCTGAGTGAAGATCATATATGAGCTCAAAGCTCTCCCCGATGTTTTGGATGGAATCAGTTGAAGAAGAGCGTGAGCATAATTTTCCTGAGCGTGAGTGCTGATTGGCTGAGTCATCCGGTCCAACTTCCGATCAGAAGCAACCGCCGTACACGGAACTTATCGATTGCCAGGCAGCGTTTAGATCGGACGACAAGCAAGTCCCCGCTTCGTTCGCACGCACTGACCTCGGGCCAGCACTATCGACTGTAAACGGAGTACAAAATGAGAAATCTGTATTCCATAAATGATATCATTGGTGAATCTACGTCCGATTATTCGCGCAGTCCAAAGTTATAACTACCATCAGCGGCTCATTTGCCCGTTTTCCCCTCCCAAGCATGTCGACCAACCCGTATGTCTCGCTGTCTTGGCCTATTTACGCCTGGTTATACTTCGCCACTATCATGACGACCGTGTTTTATGGTTTTACTTGCATGCAAACGTGAGTGGTATTGAATGAATAAAGTGTTCGCCTACACGATGTGCTCGGACAGATTTTTCTACTACGTCCAGTAGGGCCTATATACCCCATTCTCGTTCGTCCGTTTACCCTGGCCCCTTTCTAGCTATGTGAATGACCTTTTGCACTTGAGGATCTTCGTAAGTCAAATTGTCGATAAGTCGAGCATATAACGTACCTTGAACGCCCCCTCTTTCCCAGGTAATAGTTATATGGTGAACTCACTTTCCTTAGATTTTGCAGCTTGCTTCATCTCTACCAATAGGGCATTGAATACCATCCACACAGCCTTGACTGTTGCCGGAAGTTAGTAGCGCGATTCACAATAGGTTGGCGGTTGAACGTTGGTTCACACTGTCCTTGACATAGCATACAAATACATCGTGGCTGGGCTGGCGATCCCATCATCATTAATGAACTGGCATCCGTGAGTGATTTCCTGAACAAACACATTTCTTACGCCGAGCCATTTACCTCTCCCAGGGAGCTCAACGTGAGTAGTCTGGTTCGTGGTTTCCTCGAGCGTCCACCAAAAATGGAATAGTTGCAGATAGTACCAACGGTAGCTATTCTTCATCGTGCGTGGAACGGATGGTGATATATATCAGGCCATTGTGGCAGTCCTCACCCAAGGATTTCTAATGCATCGAATCTATGTTTGTGCGTCCTCGCCTCTGCCATCCGTGTCCAGCTTATTTACAATTTCCGCAGTCAGTGGAAATAAGACTATTATGCTACTTCTGTGGGTAAGGCATTTTTACATGGACTAAGTTTCAGTTTTGAGTCCTGGATATAGTTTGTTCTGTCAATCCTTGAACTTGGTATGGCCTTCTGACCTTTTGAGAGTGGCGACTGAATGGTTTTCAGTCTCTAGCACAAGTAAGCTTTATCGGTCACATCTTGTCATACCTGTGCAATCTCTGACAGTTACTATTCGAGTTTACATTGCAAAATCGCTGTATAGCGCAAACGGGTGCATTCAAATCCCCTTTTGCGCAGACTGATGTATATTTTCATTCTGTCAGGAGTCTGCAAGCTGTTAATATCATTGTGCTCGAAGACAGTATGTTCAAAGTGTGTATATGGATATCCATCATAATTCGAATGGTTTCGCTAAATAACACACTATAGACTACACTTGCGTTGAGTTTCTCGGCCGTGGCTACACAGGATATCGTGATTGCCTTTTTCTTGGTGTTTTTGCTCGTCCGCGAGCGTACAAACACCCCCTTCGCAAGGTACGCGTACAGATTTTTCGCATCACTAAACTCGGGGAACACACCTGATTCCTACCTTTTTGCTTGCAAGCACGGCACACATGGTACAGCGCCTCATCGTATTTGCGGTCAACACAGGCACGTGGACGGCGCTGTTTGCATTGTTGTCGCTCATCTTTGTGAGCATCATTTGGCGCTAGTTTTCCCGACACTCACTTCTTCCTGCACACACCCAAATAGCTATATGTCTGGCCGTCTGAAAAGCTCTACATCCTGTTTGCCTATCCAATTTGCTCAATCTATTGCAATACCGCACTTGCGAACTTGAACGCGAGGTCATATTTGAGGGATGGATCGGCCCGTGTACAACACGAAAGCGTGGACTTGGGTGCAAGTGCCACACCCTTCTCGGACAGACAAGCGAAGCTGGTTTTTGCCCAGCCAGAGGTGAGTATTCACACTCTAAAGTCAGCATACATCAATCATGGTCGTGCTCACGACGATATTGTTGACATGGCAGGCTGTTCAGAGGACTACAGAGCTGGTGATGTCTTCAGATGCCAACGTGTCCACGATATTGGAGGATGGTCGAGTTTGATTTGGAAAGGGCCTATTCGAAAAAAATAATGCTGGGCTTGGCGAACCAATTTTCTCCACTCATCCATTTTTCTTGGTCTCGTGCGTTCTATATATTCTGCACGAAGCTGTTCATGGAACATGTGTGCTCTACCTCTAAGCGAGTCCAGAAGTCGGATGGATTTATCTTCGGTCAACAGCGCATGCGCGCGTGAAGGGGTATATACTGATTTAGGACAACCAGCTCATCGACGAGGAATAAACAACGATGGATACAAGAGGTTGCAGAGTACCGTATTCCCCTCTCAATCATTATGCGCTCAAATGCCAGCGAGCTTGTTTTCAGGTCCGCAGTGGTAAATAGATCGCACCAAGGGCCGTGCACGTTTTATCATTACTTTGTGCGCGTAACATCTTGTATCAGATGAGACAACACACCTAGGTTCGAAGATTCCCTGGGAGTAAGTTCAATGTGGTGGCAGCAAAGAGGGATCGCTCTCCACTGCCGAGTCTGTGCTTGCTGGCCTCATAGCAAGTAACCGCGCGCATGCCACTGAGACTAACCCCGTCGTCAACCTCAACCATGGACACAGGCTCTGCGACAACGCTCATCAGCAATCTCATCTGGGTCGTGCAAACGACACAAGCAGTCCACAGCGGCAACCAGCCCGACACGTCCACATCCAAACTCAAGAAACTCGGGCTATTCAAGGCGATGGAAAGAATTGTGTCCAAGGACGGTTTCGCCGGATTTTGGAGGGGCATCGCACCCGCGCTCGTGTTGGTCATCAACCCGGTCATCTTGTACAGTGTTTGAGCAGAACGCGCTGGTCGACCGCCGCACGAAGACTGTCGACGGGCCGACGGGCGTACCAAACGAGCGGGATTTCTTTATTTTCGACGCTGCAATCCAAGCTCGGTGCGTTGTTGCCAGGTTGCCTGCGATCCGTCATTGTCGTTGTCGTCAACAGTCGCCGATCCTCCACCAACACCAAGATCCTGTTCCTGTCCTCGTCAAGTGGCGGCATTCTACGTCCGCTCTCGTCATGTCCGATGCAGCCCAAAGCAACGCAGCCACTGCAGGTGCTTTCTCGAGTATCTAGATTACGGTAAATAAGGCTTTGGGTGACCATTACGCATATTAATCATGAAACTTGCTCTCAGCCCTATCTTGTACGAGGCCGGCGCGGTGTGGATGTCCTGTTTCAAACTGCCACACTCCACCCGCCCAAGCCACTCACCACAAACACGAATGTGAGTGGGAGACCATATTGAAAATGTCATGTGATCTTATCTCTTATCTTTACTCATCACATATGACATTGATCCGTCAGCTGTTGGTCATATTCTTTTGTCATGCTGACTGATGTACACTGCTCATGTTTTGCCATTGGATGATAAGCTTTCTACTTAGTAATACTATAGATAAGCTCCTTTTACGCCATTGGCTACTACTCAGCTATTGTTCTCTCTATTTAGATATTTCGTACATTATAAGAGGGCTAATCTAATTCAGTAGGGCTTAGGTGATGGTCAGGGCTACTTCAGACACCATGATTATAGTATGAAAACATACTGGAAATACACACCACACATTTCCGCAAATTGCGGAAATG
>JBBPNZ010001157.1:576-10774 GCA_038091195.1 Phylloporus rhodoxanthus
ACAGAGAATAGTTTTCCTATGGCCATGAATAAGATGCTTGGATCGGGGTAGACTGAGAATAGGATGTACGTATGGGATGCCAAGACTGAGTCCAACAGATCCGTATGCCGAAACTATTTCAAAAACTGACCACCGATGTGTTCTATCAGCGATCACGTTCATGGGGATGTACACGTACGGATAGCGAAAATGTTGAACCACCCTTGGATATCCGGATTGATCAAGTTATCCCTCTAGAAACGAATATTCAGACAGAGACCCAGCGTATCATCTGTTTCAAACCTCTATTATGCAGACGAGGAAAAGGGCCATCGCTAGCCACCACATGTCTTCACGGAAGATATCAAATGGATGCAAGGCCCGAGAAAAACGACGACGCACCAAATGAAAGTTGGTAGCGTGCATGCAGTGTAAAATAGCGACCCCACATAGCCATACGTGACCCATCGGTCTTAAATGCCTGTTCTGCCGCGGCCAACTTGTCCTCCAAGTGGAATACCCCAAGTGACTGGTCTTCGTATACATTTGTAGAGCGCACGCTGGACGCACCTTGTCAATTTTACCATTATCAAAGGCGTGTGACTCACCTCAACGCTATTGGGTCTAGGGGTTAAGTTGGCGTCAAAGTCCTTCAGGCATCGACAAACAACGTATACGCACATACACCAATATACATCATGATTACATACATGACTCTGAATAAACAATGAGCACAGAAAACGCATAAGGCGTGTGACATACTTGACAGCTGGAGCAAGTGCAGCAACGGGAACGACGGCGAATCCCGAGGCACGAACGTCTATTGCTTGTAGCAATCCCGCTGCAAATCGAGTCCCGAATGGAATCGACACAATTTCTGGGTTTCCGATGTCAAGAACCATGAAACAAAAGAAATCAATTGAGCTGTAAAGTGTGCATTAGCAAAACATTTTGGCCAAAAAAAAAAAAAAAAAAACACTTTAGAAGTAAGAGAATGGACAGTAGTAACCAAGTTTGATGAGCCGGAAATAAATAGACGAAGCATCTTCGCGGGTGATCGAGGAGAAAATGCAATGTTTCGTAGAGGCGAGATTTTGTGGGTATCAATTTGGCAATCGTCCAGCTGAATCTCGGATGTTCTGGATAATGCAATGGTGATAGAAAGAAAACATGCTCACACCATAAAACGCAAACTGTACATGTGGAGTTATTCCAAAAATCAGTAGGAATGAAAAGACTGCTTACAAGATAGGCTTGCAAGAATATCGAGGAGGGGTTTGTCACTTTTGTTGTATAGGACCAGAAAGAACTAGGCTTACAAAACCTGTATTTCCGGCCAAGATCAAGAAGATCATGAAAAATATCATCGGGTACGCCGTTTCAAATGGAACCATAGACTGATCTACAAGAGATAAACCTGTGTTGGTGTATGATGAAACGACCTGAAAGAGGGAAAACCTGATACCAGTCCAATTAATGTCGACCACGAGCCAGCATCCAAGCTTACCATGGTGATGCTACTGGCCGAATCAATGCGGGGGGAACAAAATCGCTGGCCCACTTCGGCATGGCCATGTAGGGAGCGATGACAACAAATGCGACAATCTGGCTCCCAAAGTGGTACTATTTCCATGAGACAGGGTGAGTTGTTACATGCGCAAAGACACCGAGATACCCACCACCGCAACCAACCACAACAGTGCATTCAATCCACGATACTCCACTCCGCCCAATTCTTCAAGCTGTTCATTGGTGAGCATCTGAAAGGCAGAATTGCGCCCCACAAGCGCGTCAAAAGAGAGATAAGAAACAGGCTTTGAACCCTCTGGCAGGTTTTTAGTAGTTCCAGTTACGGACGCCGTCCGACCTAGCACTCCTCCAGAGAGGGCTGTTGTAGTCGGAATGGTCAAAGTCTTTCGAAGCTTATTCGCTACCCTGGGAAACAGACTCCGGAACAGCATACCCAATAACTTGTGGGGCATAGGAAATCCCCCTAAACCAGTGTCGGTAGCCTGCGCCTGATCTATCCCGGTCTCTTCGATGATCAGTTGTTGTACAGAAGGGTTCTGTGTCAATGACACCTGAGAGTGTCCCATGCCGGGGTGTCTGCCAGAATATGTAGTGTCACGCGAATGTTGTCTTTCGGGACGCTTGTCGATAGACGGCACGCGTGCGTTATGACTAGGACGCCTGGTCTGAGCGGCAGATAGCGGCACGTAGTGACGAGTTACTATTGGAGCAAACTCAACCGTAGTCGCACGAGGCATCCCAACAGCGATTGGAGGCGATTGTGGTACGCTACTCGGGAGCGTGGGGCAATTGAGCAAACCAAGTCCAGCTACAAGAGACGGGAGTCAATCTATGGTCACTTGATAAGTAGACAAGCAGACTGACAAGTCGATGGTTGACTTGTCTCTGCGGAAACGGTGCTGTCAAATGTAATGTCAGCATTTGATCCAAGACATGCGGTGAGCAACGTACGCATCCGAGGGTATCTGCGAGTTCTCGTGCATTGAATGTATTGGAGACTCGACCAGAATGGAAGAGGAGGGCTGTTCAACCGTTTGCCCCTTGTCTTGTCCTCCACCACTCCCAAGCCTGGACGAAAGCCGCCTCAACGGAGCTGGAATTCCTTCACTTATCCATCCGCTCGGATTGATGCGTTTCAACGGTGCATCCATCCTGCGAATCATATCCGTCCTCAGCTTCTTGGGTTGTACCTCTGCTTTCGGGGGCGTGGACGACCCATCTTGGCTCCCATACGCTTCTGCAACCGGGCTCAACCCGGGTCGGCGACGAAGGAGTGAGGTCACACGCCAAGTAAACGTTGCCCCCCCGCTGGCACTTGCCGACTCCGAGGGCTGTCGCACTGGCATCTTGGATGCAGCGAGGTGCGACGCCTCCGCCTGAATAATGTACTGAAACTTTCTCGCAAAGAAATACCTGTCAGAATACACTGTTAATAGACCGGGAAGAGCGGACTGGGCAGGGTAGCGTGGAACGGACCTCCGAATGTAGACCATGAACCAGGACACGACGACCTACCAAGAGTTCATGCTTTCTTCGCCGTGTTCCCTCTGGATTGGACTTACCGGACTTCCCATGCACATCTGGATGAACAAAAGAGCTTGCTGCCAGGGTGTCAACTGGCTCAAGTTCACCGTCCCAAGTCCACAGACGGTCATAGCGCTAACGGAGTTGTAGAGGGCATCGATATACTCAATAGGATACCTCCCGTTGGAGGCGTATAGGATAATAGAGAAAATCAAGGGAGTGAATGTACTGAAACGAGGGTCAAATAAACAGGGGTTAGACGATGCTCGAAGTGTGGGCGTACAAGAAGAGTAGATGTATTCGAAAGAAGTTGAGACGTCTGCGAAGGGTTGACCAAAGTCCAGAGATGGCACGTAGGCCGGGCATCCTGGTGGACTTTGTTAATGGTCGAGATTGTGTTTGAGTTTGGACAGGTTGACATCGATCACTTCAATTCCACGTGGTAAATAAGCTGTCTACCTCAGCCAATCAAGCTTAAGTTGCGCATGACGTCGTTATCCGAGTTCACTGCTCGCAAAGTACCTGGCGTACTGACGGGTGTAGCGTATGCAATAGATGTAGAAGACAAGAGTAGAACCGTGCGATGTACAGATATTAGTGCAGAACATCCAGAACACGCGAACACCGTCAGAGAACGAAATATAATGATGAAAAAGAAAAGAAAAAGTAGACCAGCAACCATGCGAGGCCCCAAAAGAAAAATAATGCCATGGAAAGTGCGATGAAAGAAAATGCATGCTGAACGTGTTCGTCATGATGACACAAGCTGGAGCAACTTGTCACTGTCCATTGATTTGCTCGCAATGCGGCGCAGCCTTTCCTCGTCCTTGTCGAAACCGGCGCCCTTGACCATGATTGCCATATACTTCAACGCATTCGGAGCATCGATGGCGATATCGTCCAAAAACTCTGCCATTGGCAAAAAACCGGCTTCAAAGACCTCAAGGGAGCACTGACCCTTTGACGCTGCTCGGAGAAAGAACTCGGAAACGAGAATTGCATCGACTTCCTTGCCCTCCAGAGCGGTGCCCACCAACTTGTCGACGAGGTGATGACGATGTTCCTCTGGGAGGTTTGTGAAGTAGACATCAGCTTCATCCAAACTCCGGACAGCGAAGAACTCCTTGACATCTTCATCAATCTTCTTCTTTGCATCAGCTTCTGAGATTTGGACAGGAACTTCTGGTTCTTCCTCAGAAGCAGGAGGTGGCGTTTCCTCTGCGGGAGTGGGCTTCGTGCGGGGCAAAAGTTGTAGTTTCTTCCGCTGGGGAGGTTCTGGCGCTCCACCCTGCCCAAAGTCCACTGAAGGCTTGCGGCTGGGAGGTCGGCTAGCTTTAGCTGTGGCATCAACCGGTAGTTCAGGATTTTGGCTGAGCATGGAGAACATGTTGGAATTTGAGCTCGTCCGAGACAATGAATCTCGTTTACTGTCCTTCTTGGAGAAGACGCTACTTGGACCCATAACCATTGGTGCGGCCTTGCTGATCTTACCGAATTGTGACAAGTCACCTGCCTTTGGTTGCGGCCGTGCGACCGAACCTCCAGCCGTGGTCCAGCCATCAGGTCCAGGTCCAGATTCTGCATTTCGGTCACCACCACGTCTTGATCCACCTCTGGACATGCTGATCTGACGTTGGTAAGTCTGGGCCTCGGCGGCTGCCTTCTCCTTTGCAGCCTAGACCCAATTTAGCCACCTACAACCATGAGAAATTCACATCCGAAACACATACAGCTTCATGAACAGCAGAGATGGTGGTCGGTGCAATGACCGCACTTCGAGTCACCCATTTCCGGTCCCGGAGCTCAATCACATCCTATCGTGCGAAGGGAGATAAGGAACGATAAAATGAACCCAGGAGAATCGGTCAATACCTGAAGCATGAATTGCATGCGCGGGCTGACGTTGAGGCTCTTGCAGAGTTCCTTCATCCGCGTAAAGTAGACGTCCATGTGTGCTCTGGCCTTTGGGACATCAAGCAATTGACCGACAGTCTTCAGCAATTGGCACAAGCTCTCAATCTCTTCCTCTTCGGGATTCTCAACGTTGCCCAAAAGCTTCTTGACACATTCATGCATGATACGTTCCGTGAGCATCTGGAGTTTAAAGAGTTCACCAATGAACTTGATCAGACCGAGACCTTGACGTTTTGCCTTTTGGGCGGCATAATACTCGTCCGAATAAAGTTCGCTCTCGTCGCCCTTGCGTTCGTTCGCAGCCTTGACAGCTTGGTCGTCGGAAGCCTTCGCCGCCGCAGCTAGAGCAGTGGTCTCTTTGGCAAACCAGCCACGCTCAAAATCTTCTTGGCAACGATTGAGCAGATACTTTCTGAAGAGCTGTCCACCGGCAATAGGCTTGCCCTCCGGATTCCTGATACCATCATCCTGAACTTCAGGGCTGATCGTCTCCATCATCTTCCGGCAGAGGCGCGCATACATTTCGCTCCACGCGGCTTCGTCCGTCGCCTTTTCGAACACGAACCTGATGACCTGAATGAGCGTCCGGCCATCCTTTTCATTCTCGCTCTTGTTCGCCCAGGAAATGATTTGGTCTGATATAGGATCGAACTTCTCCATAGAAAGTTTGTTCAGGAGGGCTCTAACTTTGCGATCCACGAGTTCGGGAGACTCTGTGTCGATGGCCCCCGGCTTGCGAACAGTGCTTCCAGCAATCCAACGGTTGGCAGACATTTCGAGGGGAGCAACGAGCTCGAGGGCAGCCCCAATAGGCACAGCACCCGGCGCGCCAAAGCTTGGTCCCTCAACTTGCTGGGAAAAAGTCACTTTGTTCGCATCTGTACGTCTGTCACCACGTTTGCTTCGGGTACGATTACTGCCCATAGGATGTCCGCCCGGACCACCCTGAGAAGCCGTACGCGTCATGGCTGGACGACCAAACGGCAAAGCGGCAGGACCATTGCTGCCTGAAGCGGAACGCGTGCTAGTCGAGAGTATGTAGCGTTCCTCGCTCGTAAGTTTGCTTGTTGGTGTAGAGAACTGACCCATTGCGAAAGGACCTGGTGGAGGAACAGGTTTGCTGCCAAAGCCACTAGTGATTCCAAGTCCAACGGAACCCTGACGAGCAGTTGGTGTCATCGCACCTGACGGCTGGCGATGGCGTCCTGAACCACCACGAGTCAAACTAAAAGCCGACTGATCCACAGGTTCAATACCCAGGATGTCCAGTGGAGGAAGATTCGGTGGCTTGTCCTTACAGAGCACCATAAACTGCATGAGGAAATCACGATCATACCTGTAGGAAGGTGAACAATCAAGGAAAAAGATGTGAATGCATGATGATACCTGAACTTGCCATCCTTCGCATCCTTGTTAAGGTCCTCCCTGGGGCTTTTGACCCCTTCAGGGTACTCAATGTCCTGAAGTCTCTCAATGTTTTTTGCAGTTACCAACGCAGAGAGAGGGGCAGCAGACATATCCCTCCTTGCCGCATTGATGTCGAGAGGACCGGGACGACGCTTGGGGATCTCCAGGGGTGGTGGCATGGACGACGTGTCTATCCGAAGGGCCTCCTTTGGAGCCTTTGGAGCCTTGCTGGTAAGTTCACCGTTGAGATGACTCTCCACAATTTCTCCACTCTCGATGACCTCTCCTTCTTCTTGTTCTTTCGAGTCATCAATGGGCGATTCGGCAATGTCCTGAGCTTCCTCGGCTTCTACCCTCTCCGCCTCATACCTCCGAGCTTCCTGCTGTCGCCGTTCCTCGGCTTCCCGATCAGCACGCTCTTGCTCCTTTTTCTCCTCCTCAGCCTTCTTCCGCTCCTCCTCTAGCCTGACTTCCTCCTTGCATTTCCGTTCCTTTTCTTCAAGTCGTAACCGTTCCCGTTCCTCCTCTTCTTTTCGCAGCCGTTCTTTTTCAATTTCCTCCTCCTCTCTCCGCTTAGCCTCCTCCTCCTTGCGTTTAGCCTCCTCCTGCTCTCTTTGATTCCGTTCCTCTTCCTCTTTCTTTGTACGTTCCTCGGCATCCTTCTTTTCCTGCTCTATCCGTGCCTGCTCCTCCCTCTTTCGTTTGGATTCCTCGCTCTCAATTCTAACCGATGCAGTGCGACGACTGGTTGCAACTGGCGAAGAAGGGGGAATTGGTACGGTTGGAGGTTGCGGACTATGCTTCTTCAAAGCCTCTAGATTAAGTTCCGTGCCATCTTCATTCTTTATTACAATGGCTTTGGGTACACGCGAAGAGGGAACGAACGTGGAAGCACCAGTGTTGAGAGCACGGGCCGAAGGGGCAGTAGTGGACGATGGCGTGGGAGGGGGCGATGAGATGCTGATACTGTTCGAAGGTTGATGGGTGTATGAGGGGGGTGGTTGGGGTGTATGCGGCGGGTGTGGAACGGTGTGCGCTATGGTGGGGGTACCAGAGGGTAGACTGGGAGGTGGATTCCGAGGTGATAAGGGCATAGCAGAATGAGGTGGTCCCTGTGTAGCTGACGCGGGTGGGTGAGGCGTATGTGAAGGATGGGGCTGTTGGTGTATGTGATGAGGATAAAACCAGGGAGAGGCAGGTTGCCCATAGGCATCTACTGGATACTAATGATGCACACGTTTAGAAATGCTGCATGCGAATGATAGGATACATACGTAATAAGGCCAAGGCATATGTTGAACCTGTTGAGTGGGGACTCCTGCAGGGGGAGGTTGATGTGGGTGCGGGGGATGGGGAGCAAGTCGCGGACTAGCTGGGATAGGCGGGCCACCGGGTCCAGCAGGGCCCGTCATTGGTCGAGGAGGGGCACCAGTGCCATTAGGCACCGCACGAGAGAAGGCCGGTGAGCGCGGGCCGCCAGCGCCCTGCTGTGGTCGCATCCCAGGTACAAAAGGTGGATATTGGTGCGCGCCAAGTTGGGAAGGTTGCGAAGGTGGTTGCGGGTGCTGTCCCGATGAAGAGGGTTGATGATGTGGAGGCAAATTAGATGGTCGAGTTGAAGGAGAGGAAGTGTCTGATGACGGCTGTGAAGGTACGGAAGAAGAACCTTGGAATAGCTTGGCAATGTCGGCTTTGCCCAGTGCTGGTTTCGTCGGAGCGGACGTCATTGAGGAAGATGGGGCAGATGTGATGGGTGGGGACGTGAAGTTTGCGGATGCCGAGGTGGACGACAAGGGAAGGCGAGCAGGGAGCTTCGAAGACCCAGCGGTCGAAACAGAAGCGGGGAGTTTACCATTGACATGGGTGGATGGAGTAGCAGGTACGGATCCGAAGGACTTTACGCTTTCGGTTTTGACCACGGGTGTGGCTGCGGGTGAAGAAGACAAGGGAGGAGAGTGGTCGTCTATAGAGCCAAAGGTGACTGCAGAACCTAGTAGTGGACGAGGATGAAAACGAGAAGAAGAGATGAAGGGGAGGATGTACCTTGTCTGACAGAGCCCACGTTACTCCGCGGGACGCTGACGCCTTCTTTTATTGGCACGCCCTGGCCTAATGCACTTGGACGGCGGGAGTGAGAGACGGTTACCGGGGACGGTGCATGGGACGGTGCAGGAGACTGAGAACGCGGTGAGGGTACTGAAGAGTTGCTGTTCAGTGGGGGGCCCTTTGCCCAGGCTGATTGCGTTGGGAGCGTCTGAGTCTTTGCGGATGCAGTCGAAGCTTTGCTCATTCTTCGAAAGGACGATCGAGGGAGGGATTAAAAGGAAGAATGTGAGGAAGAGACTGCAGGACGGTGCGAAGAGACATACGAATTTCGATGGACAGATATTAGAAAAAACAATCGATTTGTCGCGTGTGGTGGTCGTCAAAAGTGACCTGCCAGCAGGCGAAGAACAAAGTGGAATGTTAGTTTTTTTCTTTTTTTCTGTCTATGAAAGGTAGCCCGCCGCTGTGGCGAACTGGGCGACGGAGTGGATAAAGTTGTCCTGTAGCCTGAGGCTGTAGGAAAGGACAGGGTACAATTTACCCGTGCGAGTCCCGCCAAAAAATCAGCCCCTACACAGACCCCGACCACCCCTCCCCAGCGGTACCGCACTCCTCCGACTCATTCCACCGCACAAAAGCACAAAATCTCACTACCTACTTCATTTGCTGGCAATTGGAATGTATATACTTGCACTTCAACACAACGAATTGTCTGTATCTGTTCACCGCTCGTGCTTGCCTTGACGTCATCGCCGTGCACGCCAGCACCAGCATGTTCGGTTGTGGGATTGGGCGTGTAGGATTGGGCGTGTAGTCCACCATGCCGATTGGACCATCTGGCTACCCTCGCTTGAGGATGTATGTAACCTATCCTCCCCCTTTACTTCCAACATTGTTACATTGTGTAAGCGCGCTCATAATCGAGAAGGTGTGGCGCAGCCGAGTCACATTTTTGCTCACGTACTAATACTATGGATGTGACCTCCGGCTCCGAGGCTGCCCGCTACTCCACGACAATAAACTTTGTAGAGATGCTGTGGAAACTCCTTGGTCAGAGCCATGCAAGCCTAACAGGCTGCCTTCTCATTTCATTTGCTGAGCCTGAAGCAGCTCTTCTAGCTTGCCGAGAGATCCCTACAAGCCTGCAAACAAGTAACTTGATTGTTTGTGGTGATCGACTGCTGCGGTCAGGCCCCCCCAAAAACGCATAGAGAGCACCATTCACAGTGCATCAAAGGTCTGATGATTGAAGAGCACCTCGTCGAGTCAGACCAGCACACCGGGACTTAAACAATTAACCGCGCTTGCTGACGTGGCGACTCGGATTGGATCCAAAGATGCTGGTCAGTGATCAGTTCCATTCTTCTTGTTCCAATCATTCCTTCGATGGCCCTTCGATCAATTGAGCAAGGGGTCATCATCCTTCATTAATTGGGTCATCACCTAGAGATACTTGGTCGAGTACACTCGGTTGGTAGTATTTCATTTTGTACCCATATGCATAAAATGACGCATCACCAGCAGTTTGAGCTCTTACAATCAAGAAACCTGGCAAGCTTCTCAAACAAGTAGACACTAAAACTGGCCATCGTATAAAGTTTGCCCTTCAAATTTCCATTCAGCAGTGCGTAAATGCCGTAGTAGTATTCAATAAATCCGACAGTCAACGACTAAGAATACAAGATCTAGCAACCAAAAATACAGTCACGGAGCTCAAATCCAAGGAATGCGAGAAAAAATTAACATCGTTCATCACCGTCCACGGAGAACGTCAAGGGTATCGGAGTGTGACCCATAA
>JBBPNZ010001158.1:0-10771 GCA_038091195.1 Phylloporus rhodoxanthus
ATGTCATCCACCATGGAAACACCACAAGAGCAGTTGTTCTCAGCCAGAGCCTTTTCAGAATATACAAAACTGGCATTTTAAAATACCAAATATTCTCTCAATAACATTTCATGTGAATGCATGATGCAAGTTGAACAGTTCTTCTTTTGTAGCTGGTCTACAGACTGGATGAGCAAGACAACAACACATGGCATACAACTGAGTTAGAGTATGCAAAGACTCACCAAAGGTTTGCACAACCCTATTCAGCCAAATGGTAATGAACACAGTGATAGGGAAGAAGAAGACATGGTTACAAGGGGAATCCAAGATCAGCTAAAGATATTTTCCATCCAGAATATCCAAATCATTTGAGATGGCCTTAGTGAATAAGTGTGCATCTGACATTGATCCTTCAAACCCAGTCATGGAATATGTGAAGTAGAGGTCAAAGCCACATATTGTTAAGACTGGTTCAACTCCTGAGGGAACTCCAGAACTCCAGAGTTTTGGGTTGGAAGGAACTGTGGCTTCACCATATGTGGTGCACCCTTGTCACTGTCATGTCCCCAAATTTGGACAGGGGGTTGGAGATCGGAGATGAATGCAAGTAAAGGAGTGGTATCTAAGTCAATATTTGAACTAGAGTACAAGTATCATGTACAAAGAGTTTATATATGGAGGTGGAGTTAGGAAAATACTTGTATAAGGATGGAGGCAGAGACAGGGGGGAAAGTAAGCTGGAGCTATGTCCATAGTTGAACATAGCTGTTGTCAAATCTAAGAGGCAGGTCTAATACAAAAGAGTCAAGGTACAAGGAATGGAATATAGAGAGATATAAGAAGATCAGAGGTAAAAGTCCAGAGACTCCTGGTGGCATCTTGATAGAGAATGCACTGGAGTTCTAAAGGAAAGAGGTCTGGAGTAGTGGAGGTAGCAGAGTTGGACTTAACTCAAAATCATGCATATGATAGTATCCCCCTCTTAGGCCTGAATCCCTGAAGGCCTTTAGCAATGACAATACAGAGTGTGGAGTTTGAGTTTGAAAGATCACTTATTGTTCACCTGCATATAAAGTCCATCAAGGTCAGCTTCTGCTCCTTAATCTCCTACCACTACCATCACCATGTCCAACAACACCGATGTCAAGACCTGGTCTAATGAACAACTTGTTGAGGTTGAGAATGATGATGAGGACTTGAGCATCGCCAAGTTCAACAAGTGGTGGAGGTGAGCGAAGGTGTGAAAGGAGGAGGCAGAGTGAAAGGCATGTGAGGAGGCAGAGAAGAAGGTGCACAAGGAAGTAGAACAACATAAGGCCAAGGAGAAGTAAAGGGCAAAGATGGAGAGGCAAAAGGCCAAGGAAGTGGCCAAGAAAAGGGTGAGTCAAGAATGCATGTGCTGCAATGGAGCTGATAGAGCTAGGCAAAGGAGGTGCAGATGCAGCAAAGTGTCCAGAAGGGGAAAAAGCAGGCCTCTGCAGAGTTGCCTACTTGCATGAGGTGCAAGGCTCAGGGGATCGATTGCAAGCCCAGGACTGGTAAGTCCACCTCGTGCCTGGGGTGTCAAGAGGTGAAGGCGAAGTGCAAGAGGCCCAGAGAAGAGAAGCCAGAGAGGAAGAGAAAAAGGGCAAAGGTGAATGAAGGAGCAGAAGTGGGGCCAAGTAGCTCCAAGAGGGAGAAGGAGAGTGGGTCCATGGAGTGCTAGGGGCTTACCAAAGTTGCCAAGGTGCTGGTGGGCATCCAAGAGGTGCTGGTTATGCAGAACAGAATTCTGCATAGCCAGACCATCATGCTGGAGTGAATGTGGGAGCTTCAGACAGTGTAGTACTACAGGAAAGACCCAGACTCAGAGGAGTTGGGAGCAGAGGAGTCAGAGGTAGAGGAGGTGAGGAGGGACTTGGGGGGTTTGAGTGTGGAGGAGAAGGAAGCAAAAGAGAAGGAGAAGGAGAAAGGAAAAGAGAAACAGAGAAAAGCAAAGGGAAACAGAGAAGAGGACATGGAGGGGTCAGAAGAGGAGGGAGCAGATGAAGAAGAGAAAGGGACAGAGAAGGAGGTGGAGAGAATGAAGGTAGAATAGGTGTCCTTCATCTTTTTCCTTATCAATAGTTTTGTTATCATACATATTTTGTTTGTGTGACCAATGGAGTGAGCGGAGTGAAGTCCGAAGACAATGAAGTGTAGAGTTGATTGACAATGTGGAGGGTGTGCACAGAGTTGCACAGAGGGATGCAGTGAGCTGCTTATAGAGTAAAGACAGCAGAAAAAAAGAAAAAAGGAAAAAAGGAGGATGGAAAAGGTGTGCGGAGTGACATGAGTGTAGTCCCTATCCCCCTCTCAGGCTAGACGTCCCAGCATCTAGTGAGGGCAAGGGGAACAGGTTAAAGATGCAGTGCAGGAGCAACAAACAACAGAGTCAGAGACAGAAATGGAAGTCCAAGCAGAAGAGTCAGTGAGTCAAAGGTGAGGAAAGACAGAGAGGACACAGTGAATTGAGCAGAAGTCCAGCCAGAAACGGAGAAGTTGGAGGCTATGGAGGATGTGCAGGGGATATCAGCATGGTATGCAGAGGTGAACAGAAAAAGGTACTGCCCAATACCCATACAATCAATGAATTGTCTAGCAGGTGGGTCAGTGATTTTCTAGATCAAGAGAGCAGAAGGCCATCCAATAGATTTGATGTATAACATCAACAGAGTGATTACCAGTCGAAGAGCAGAGGGAAAGAGTAGTACAGGGTATGCCATTGGAGATCCATCGGAGTTGGAGTAGAGGTATGAGGAGGGAAGTTCATGCTTTATTACACAACTACATCTGTAAGGTAATGAGGGCAGAGTCTATGAACATGGAGGAAACTAAAAAACAAATATAAAAGAAGAAAAATGTCAAAAGGGCAAAAAATGAAGGCAGAGCGAATGGAGGCATGGAGTTGAATCTTCTAGGGTGCATGACCAGGCAACAGCCTGTTGTGCAGAGCAGAGAATACAGACTAGTCAGATGTCTCCAAGATGGAGACCTCTGGAGTTTCGACAGTAGCAGTGCAACTCATAGATGCATAGAAGGTAGGCTTGGGACACTCCTTAGCCATATGGCCATCTTGACCACAAAACATGCAGAGCACATGATCAAAGCAGCATTGGCATTCAATGGCAGTGAGCTTGCCATTGCTATCCAGCTGTGATTGAAGGTTTGGCTATGGAGTTGCAGAGGAGTTGGTTGCCTGTTCCTCAGAGTCACGCATGTCCTCAGAGGATGCATGACTGTCGGAGTTATGAACGGAGGGAGTGGGTGATGTGGAGGGAGTGGATGATGACATGAAGGATGGAGAAGTGACTTGATAACTGATTTTGAACTTGTGCTCCCAATAGTGTGCGTCAATGGTGTGAGCAAGGGAATGGAGTTCAGAGAGGGTCGGAGGTCTGCCTATGCATGAAATTTTATCTTTGAGGTGGTCAGACAGACTGTTGTAGAAATAGTGCTGGAGGGCACCATTTCTGTAACCTCAAACTTGAGAAGTGACTTGGTTGAATTCAACCATGTACTTGTTGATATGCTGGTTGTCCTTCATCATTAGATTGTCAAGTTAATGCTCAGCATCTCTGATAGGGTTGTGAGGACCAAAGTTGGTCCGGAGCTCAAGGATGAACTCCTTGTAGCTGTCCATCCAGAGCAGACAGAAGAGGATGTTATCAGAGTCAAGGAGGTCAGATTCGAACCATTCCAGTGCGATGCCCTTAAGGTAGGATTGCACAAATGTGACTTTAGCATGCTCTGAGGCAAAGGCCTTAGGACGATCCTGAAAGTTGAGTTCGCACTGAACCAAGAAGATGCAGAGTTTGCAAGGATCGGTCCCATTAAACTGGTCTGGTTCACAGACTTTAGTGTGCTGAGCAGATGTGAAGATGGAATGATGAGAGGAACAAGCAAGGTCCTGGATTGCCTATGCAAGGCAAGTGAGAGTGTCTTGTGGCTCATTCTCAGAGAAAGGGTCATCCCCTAGGAAGTCAGAGTCATCATCAGAGGAGTCATCTCCGGAGCCATCAGGGCCTTCTGGAGGATTGTGAAGGGGTGGGGTAGAAAAAGTCTTGTGAGTGCATGTGACCAAAGTCAAAGAACGCGAACATGGGTGCAATGCAGAGGTTGGTGCAGCACAAGCAGAGAAACTTTGGAAGTGCTCAAAGGGACCTGAATCACCCTGATTGCTTTGAAAGGCAGAGGAAGAAGTATAGTGAGAGGATGAGGAAGGTTGTGCACCCAGTGCACAAATGTCAGAGCAGGTAGGGGTGGTCATGGAGAGGTAAAGACTGTTGACAAGATGTGAGTTTGAATATACTGTTAAGACCAGTTCAACTCCTGAGGAAACTCCGGAACTCCAGAGTTTTGGGTCAGAAGGGACTGCAGCTTCACCATATGTGGTGCACCATTGTCAATGTCGTGTCCCCAAATTTGGACAGAGGGTTGGAGATCGGAGACGAATGCAAGTAGAGGAGTGGTATCTAAGTCAATATTTGAACTAGGGTACAAATATTGAGTACAGAGGGTTTATATATGAAGGCAGAGTTAGGAAAACACTTGTATAAGGACAGAGGCAGAGATGGGGGGAAAAGTAAGCTGAAGCTGTGTCCGCAGTTGAACACAGCTGCTGTCGAATCTAAGAGGCGGGCCTAATACAAAAGAGTCAAGGTACAAGGAATGGAATGTAGAGAGATATAAGAATATTGAAGGTAAAAGTCCAGAGACTCCTGGTGGCATCTTGGTAGAGAATGCACCAGAGTTCTGAAGGAAAGAGGTCCAGAGTAGCAGAGGTAGTGGAGTTGGACTTAACTCAAAATCATGCATATGACAGACTTAGGCAAGTTCAGAACACTTGTGCACTCTTGCCTATCATATTGGCTAGAGTCAGCTAGAATGCTTATGTGTTCAGCTAACATTGGCTGTGTGCAACTCAGTTTCAAACCCAGTTCAGAGTTCATTGTTGGGATTGTCCATTATGCCCACTATGCATGCCATCCCCTCAGAACAATGACAATGATTCCTTCAATTCCTGATTTTGCTACTTAGTATCATTATCTGTGCTACATCAAACCTGCTCTTATCAATCCAATCAGAGTGAAAGCAACCAGAACCATACCATATATCAATTCTCTTAGATGAAGGCTGGATTATTGAACTTTTGACATGCCATCCAGATTGCATCTGGAATGAATTAGGAGTGTGTGGAGAGACAATTAAGACACTTATTGAAGTTCTTAGAGATCTTGGTCATCACAATTCAAGATCTGTCTCTCTGAAAGAGAAACTTATGATATACCTCTATACTTGTGTCACTGGGCTGCCAGTTAGACATGTTGGAGAGTGGTTTCAGCACTCAAATGACACTATCATGCTTTGCTGCACATGTGTAATGATTCACCAATACTGATTTTCTTTCTAGTTATTTTTGCAAGATGGTTACTATTTTTTCTTTCACACCATTCTATACAACATATGTTGTTTCCTCTGATGGCATACCTACATAAATCTGGAACAATTCAATATTTTGGCCATACTTCAAGGATGCTATCAGAGTAATTGATGGCACTCACATTCCTGCTGCCACCTGCACATTTTATTCTACTGTATCATTTCAGAACTAGAAAGGTTCTATCTCACAAAATGGCCTGTTCATATGTGTCATATGTATGATTTTGAGTTAAGTCCAACTCCACTACCTCTGCTACTCTGGACCTCTTTCCTTCAGAACTCCAGTGCATTCTCTACCAAGACGCCACCAGGAGTCTCTGGACTTTTACCTCCAATCTTCTTATATCTCTCTACATTCCATTCCTTGTACCTTGACTCTTTTGTATTAGACCCACCTCTTAGATTCGACCACAGCTGTGTTCAACTGTGGACACAGCTCCAGCTTACTTTCCCCCCCATCTCTGCCTCCATCCTTATATGAGTATTTTCCTAACTCCACCTTCATATATAAACCCTCTGTACTTGATACTTGTACCCTAGTTCAAATATCGACTTAGATACCACTTCTCTACTCGTGTCCATCTCTGATCCCCAACCCTCTGTCCAAATTTGGGGACACAACATTGACAAGGGCACACCACATATGGTGAAGCCGCAGTCCCTTCTGACCCAAAACTCTGGAGTTCCAGAGTTCCCTCAGGAGTTGAACCAGTCCTGACAAAGTCCAACATTGTCATCACACTAACATGCAACTGACACTGCCCACCTCCATGCCCTCTCAAGCCATCAATGGACATGATGGGCTCCATGCATACCATGGATATGGTATGGGTTTCAACTTAATAAGTTTTACTGCCACCCTTACTGACATGCATGCTATCACCAACCTCGTCAGGCTTGCACATTCACTTCCACCAGTCATAGATGATGATGACACCATAAATGACAGTGATGCAGTAGTGCAAGTAACCACTTTGTCATTGTCATTGTTGTCAACTATCTGTGCATGCTATTGCTGTCTCACCCACCTTCTACCAATCACACCTTTGTCCTGGCCTCTCTCTCTCTCACCCATACATACACCTTGTATTTGCAACAGAAACAGGACAATGACAACAATGATGACACAATGATTGTGTCATCATGGCATAGTCTGTCATCATGACTATTCACCCACCCTTTGTCCTACCCCATGACTCCCACTACCCTCACCCTTGCTCACCTGCTAGGGAAATGCATGGGTATGGGTGTGGGTTGGAATTTCCAAACCCATGTAAACCCATGACCCATGGTGTGGGTATTGCTACCCATGGGAATTTATACATAATCACACATAGTATTCATACATACATATGCTTGAGTCAATGACAAGTTGACAATTAGAATACTACATAGGCATGAGTGTTCATATCCCATTCAATCCTAACCTAGATAATCCTAACCTTGGTTCTAACCTTGACATTCCTAACTATAGTCTTCAACCAGTCCTAAACAGGTAATCAATGAATTACAACTGTTACAACCAGTTTCTTGCAAAACTAGTTCATATCTCAGCTACATATGAAAATAACACTTAGTGATGGCATGAGGAAATATAGTACTGACTATCAGCTTTCTAATGACCCTCTAGTCATATAATCTGGCTCATAAATTGTTGGGATATGATTAAATCCAGATTGCATGTATTCTTACATTGCTCAAAAATGTATTTTATTGTAACTGGCCAAAATAAAATCTGAAAAATCTAAACATATTATTTGAGGTGCACATAAATTGTGGGAACCTGAGGATATAGGGGCAAAGCAACTGGTTGCAATTTGAACCAGTTGCAACTGGTTTACATCAGTTTTTGAGTTTTCTTGATTTTTAAAAGACTAGACTTGTTGTTTTTTAAATTCAGGGTAACTAGACCACTTTTAACTGGTTCACAGTAGTCTAGTTTGGTCCAGTTAACAGTCTTTTTATAGTCTTGAAGTGGACTTTTAAGCACTACCACCAACACACCTGACTGAACTTTAAAGACTCAAGATCATGATAACTTATAGTGTCAGATTGGGTTAGGATTGTCAAGGTTAGGATTGTCAAGGTTGGGGCTTTTGTTCCATTCACTGATAGTGATACATTATGATAGTACTTTACTAGTAGACTACTATAATGTCATATACAATAGTGGTTATAATATACAGTATACTCATAGGATGACCCATACGTTTACCCATGCAGTTCCCTATCACCCACACCCACTTACATTTGCAACAGCAACATGATGACAATGCCTAACATGACTAGTGTTGTTGCCCACTCGGCCCTTCTCTTGCATTCTATTGCTTGCCATCTCCCTGCCCCCACCCACCATTGTGCTTGAAACTGTAACATGATGACATGACACTCATGATTGTCATGGCATTGTTGTGGCCACTCACCAACATGGTTTTGCTTGCCCCCTAACTTAATCTGCCAAACAGACCCCAAATGCCCCAAAATTGTACAGTGTTGGGTCTGTGACTTAATGCACATGGACATGGAGTACATCTGAGTGTACTTCCAATCACATTGTTTCCAGCATGCCCAGCTCAGACAGTGACACAGACATTGAGGGCCCAATCCCCACCATGTACAGTACATGCAAGGATAGAGCACAAGGGATGTGATAGTAACCTGCACAATGACAATGATGCTATGGTGACACTGCAGCAACAATATATCTACTAATGTGCTTATCTGCACTAATTTACTTGTCTGCACTTTTCAAGTCACTTTTTTTGGCTTGTGAATGGCTTGCACTTGTACTAGCTATGGTTGAATGAAATTGGGAGCATTTTGGCACAAATGTATGCTTTTGTATGATATGTACAGAAATGTGTGCAATTGCACCATGAGGTTTTTCCTGATGTTTGCAGTCTTTATGTGAATCCATCTCACCCTGTCTTTGATCTGATCCCAGAACTTGTCAGTAACATGCTTGATGATATGTACATATACTGTGCTTGGGCATCCTGCAATCACCCAAACACCAATATGGGATGTTTATCTGGACTTGCTCCATCAATTTATGGATTCTCCTTTGTGATCCACTTCTACTTTACAGACAATGATACACTGCCATTGCTTGAGGACCAGGTGGACCTATGTACCATTCCAGGAAGATGCTAATGGGTACTACTACATGGGGGGCATAGGCAGGGGTCCCAGCATGTGTATGTTCAATGATTTCAATCTAGATATTGTTTGTCTTTCTCAATGCTAATGTTCATGCTATACAGATGATACTGACCTTCAAAAACTCAATGTGATGGATGACAATGACAATGCATCCATTCAAGTAGTCAAAGTCAGTCCTGATGCAATTGTTGACAGGTTTTCAGATGAGAACAATGACAACATGGTCAATAACTGATTTCCTGAACTTGTATTATCATTTGCATACCTACTGTTACCTATACCAGTGTCCCATGTCCTCCAAACTCATATAACCTTTCTTGAAAATTCAACCATGAAAGAAGCCATCCGGATCACCGAAACGAACATGCCCGTCGTGCTTCCCGTACTGTGGAACGGCTCGCCAATGCCCAAGCTTTCGACTTCGTCAGCTATGAGGACGAAAGAATAAGACAAAGACAAAGACAAACCTTTTCAACCGCCTAATGGTCAAAGCACCTTATCTGCCCCAAGAACCATCCAATAGATAAAAGCGAGCACCAAAACAGCAGGACGAGTCAGACTGATAGTGAGCGTGGTGGTACAGGAGAGGAAATGAGTCACAGAAACACCAAGGACGAGAGACGTGTTGCAATTCCTTGACATAAAGGTCGTTAGTTACGGGTATGATAGGATAAAGACGGAAGAAAGAGACGAACCTAGGCCACGTCGGCGAAGAAGGCCGGAAGGTCATCGAAATACAAGTTAGCACCGGGGAACTCCTCACGCACGAGCTCCCAGACCCACTCGAAGAGAGTGGCGAAGGTGATATCGGAGCCATCGGTTCCCTTGTTCGTCCCGCCGGTGAGCAACCCAACAAACTCGCCGAGGGCGGAGACTATGAGAGATCCAGAGTCACCTCCTTTGGAGAAGGTGCGAGCCTCGTTCTCGTGAGAAAGGATGGGCAGCTCGAGCGACTCCATATTGCCGGTGGCGAAGTACTTGCGTACGAAGGACATGAACCCTGTGACAGTGCCGACGGTGGTGTTGGTAGTGAAACCGCGCTTGATAACGCGACGAATACGATCGCCTTGGAGGTTCAAGCTATTGGGGTTGTTGACCTGGTCGGCGGTGAGCATGCCTTGGAGGGGAAGGAGACCGTTGTCGGGGTATTTGAACTCGGATGGGACGTCGACGCGGTCGTACATCAAGCTCTTCAGCTTCGCAGGGGTGTACTCTGGACCTGGAAGAGACGTACATTTCAGATCAGAGTATTCAATGAGACAGACTAGCACCGCACCAAGGCTCAAAATATTGCCGATCATGTTCTTAAACTTGTCCTTGTGCAACTCGATGACACAGAGGTCGCGGGTATAGCGGTGAGGAGCAACACCGACACCGATGGAGGGAGCCCAGGCGACGAACCCAATGACACAGTCCTTGATCTTGCTCCACCTCTTCTTGATGTCGACGAAGAACTCCTTGAGGTTGGCGATCTTGATACGCGTCTTAGCGAGCTCGGCCTCGTTCTCTAACAGCTTGGCCTGCGAGTCTTCGATGTTAATTCCAGCCTGCACCCTACCTCTGAGTTTCGACCGAGTCGATGAGCTTGCCAATAAGCGCCTGGATGGAGGCCAGGTAGTTCGTGTAAGCGGACGTGCCCACGACAACGACCTCCTTGGGTGCAGAGTCTGTGGGGCTAGAGTCAGAAACCTCTTAAATTCTCAAGGGTCAAGTAAACGTACCGTTGTGTCTAAATTCATTGTTGCCGCCATTGAGCAAGAACACGTTGTGACGGACAGTAATGGCGTAGAGCTTGTTGCCGACGCGGAAGTAGGGACCAAGCGTGCCCTGCATGGTAGTCTTACGGCCAGCAATGGGAAGACTGAGCGGAACGGAGACGTTGTTGATCACGTCCTTGAGAGCGTCACCGTCCTCAACAGGAGGGAAAAGGGCTGGCCCATGACCGGGCAAGAACTTGGAGATTGACTCACAATACGCGATGTCGATGTTCTGGACCTGGAGCTCGTCGAGGAATGCACGGATTTCTGTGGCTGACTCGTGCATCAGTAAATTCACACTGTTCTTTATTTGGCTTATGCAGTGCTTATTTTGTCTAATTTGGCTAATGATATAACATTAGCACCGCAAGTCAATTAAGCCAAATAGCCGAGATCCAAGACCGGCAGAC
>JBBPNZ010001159.1:0-10769 GCA_038091195.1 Phylloporus rhodoxanthus
TCTAGGGGATGCCATGATGGATGTGGGGGAAGATACAGATGAGTCTTAAAAGGTGTCTGACAATGAAGAAGATAAGGCAGAAGATGATTCAATGATACCACTGATCCCCTCTATCACTCTCTCTCTTTCATCATGTTTGGGCCAAGTGATGTGTCAGTAATACAGAATTCAGGAAATTGTGGAATAGGAAGTGTTACTGAGGACTGGCCAGGCAAATGATGTACTTCATGCAATCTGTTTAGCTTTGGTGGATAAAGTAATTGTATTCCACAATAACGTTCATTAAGCAGAGAGTCAAGCTATGGCAACCAGAGCTCAGATGAACCTTAAAGCTATTGATGATAATCTCAGGAAGCATGCTAAAATATACTGGAAATGTTGCTCCACAATGGTGGCTCTTAATGCTGATAATGAGACTTTGGGAAGATACCAGGAGCTAAGAAAGGAGAACCTATGTGTTTCTACTGGCATGTTGAATCCAAATTGAAAGTGGGCATTGGAATGGAAATATCATATGGTTTTGGACCATGGATATACCTGGGGATACTGAGGCAGATCATTAGATGTCAGAATATACACCTAGTTTCCTCTACCATTTTGATCAAGCTGATCACTGAAGCAGTTTATCATGTGCATGGGACTGTTTGTCATATCTGCTAAGTTCAACTCCGATGCTCTGGACTTTCTCCTATGAACTCCAATGCATTCTCTATCAGAATGTGATCTGGAATTACCAGACTTGTTCATCCATGTTCCTTTATGTTCTCTTGTATTCTATTACTCATTTAGTTAGACTCATACATGAGATGTCATTCAGACATTGCTTAGACATTGCCCATACCTGTGCTCCATGACAAGCATAGCTCCAGACTATTTTCCTTCTGACCTCCATCTTACTAATTCCTTAGAAATCCTTTGTCATTCCATTTTACTCATTACTTTGGACTTTCATATATAAACCCTGTACTCCAAACCTTAGCACCTCAGTTCGAATATTAACTTAGTCTCAACCCCTCTCCTTGTATCAACTCTGAACTTGAGCTTACTGTAGGCTCTCCTCTCTGATCTCCAACCCTCCATCCTAAATCTTGGAACATGAGACTTGACAAGAGTGCACCACATAAGATGAAGCCAATGTTCCTTCCATTGCTATAACTCTGGAGTTCCGGAGTTCACATAGGAGTTTGAACTGAACTTAACACCATTAGGCTGAAGAGGTTGAACTAACAACCTTTGAGTTTCAATGGACGGTAAGCTTCTTCCAAAAGAAGTCAGATATATGGGTGGAATTCTACAAGGCTAGTGAGTATGATGGTCGTCTTGGACACACTTGTTATGCTGTATGACAGGCCACATTATATGGTAGGTTACGGGATCAATGTCAGAAATTGATGGAAAGTACAGTTCATCCAGGTAACCTTGTGAAGGCTGAGGGTTCAACTGGATCTTCTCTATTATAATATATAGCCATATGATCGATATATGTCATGATGCTATATGTATATTTCTCTGATCCTCATCCATATGACTTGTAGGGAGATACAATACCCATGAAGCATTGGCTATCATAACATCCTGAAAAGGAATAACACTGTGGCTGTGTGATGAACCACAAATTTTCTACAAGAAGCACATTGAAAATCTTTTTCACCCAACTACCTCTATTGCTCTCCCTCAAGTCATCCACCATATCAGATTTCATTGCAGGTTAATCACAAGGACAACATGCCACTCTCTGATTATATGAAATATAATGCAGAGCCCAAAATCTCTGGGTCATTCCTCCAAAGGGGAATTTACTACATGGCATGCCACATGATGTGGCCTGTACCCATTTTGTGTTCTAGCACAAGTGTGATTGACTGAAATATTGGTTGTCAAGTTTTAGGAAAGAAATAGTAAGTCATGAGAAGTACCATGTGTGGTCTGCCACTAAATGTATGTTAACATAACAGGACACTTATGACACAGCTCAATGTTATTATTCCACTTTGGGCTTTGACCCCATTCCTCCCCCTACAATATATGGCTTATATCTAGATGCAGAAAGGAGTGATGACTTTGAGAAGTTATTGAAAGCAAGCTTTGGGAAGGTGGATTGGGGCATGGACTTCCAGCTAATCGCTAAGATCCTGAGCTTTCTTCCCAGATGGAATTCCGCTCTAGAACACATATTTCTGAGGGCTTGGTGGAATGGAGAAGATCTAAAGTGGGGAAGTGAGATCTGTGTCAATGATGAGGCTCAGGTCTATTTCCAGGTAAGTACTCATCTACTGGGATTTTTCCAATCCTTCTTCACACTGCATCCAGGACCAATAGAGCAAGAATTCACCACTCAACAAGCAAGCAAACAAGCAGCTGGATAGAGAGGAGGAGAAAGTACTCTGCAGGCTGTATATTCTAACAAAGAAGAAGCATGAACTCTTGTGCTGCATGGAACATTGTGCTGTGTGCATTGTGAACATGCCTAAGATTATTGGGAAGCCTAGCTTGCATTTCGATCCTGAGGTTATAGAGTAGTGTTCCACATGTATGGTTGTCATTAAATAAGCATGGGATCCATCAATATGGTTGTGGGTGTGGAACAGTGCATATATTCACTACTCTTGGTATAGTATAATGACCTACAAAGTATAGTATAGCTGTGAAGAAAGCTCTTTTGACACAAGGAGAATGGTATGTGACAGCCATCTGTGTATATGGAATGAACCTTCCACAACAGATTGGTTGGCTGATGACACATGCTATTTGATTCATAAATATATACCTATGCACTCTGCTGTTGCAGTGCGGTGGCAGTGAGGTGATGTGAGAGAGGTGAGGGCAGAGGGCAGGAGCAGAGCTGGAGAGAGAGTAGAGCAGGAGTGGAGAGCCAGAGAGAGCCAGAGAGGAGAGAGTAGAGAGTAGAGCACATACAAAGCAATGTTGTTGAGAAGAGCAGCAGCACAAAGAGGTCTGTCCCAGGCTAGAGCCTCTCCATCTGATGATGAGAGTGGAAAACAGCATCCAGCATCCTGCTCCACCTCCTCGTCATTGTGTCTAGACACGGTTGCAGTACTCAGAGGCATTAGCAGACAACGTAGACAACTAACCAACATGGAAGAATCCTCAGAAGATAGCCTTTCATCCCCTTCCCAAGCATCAACAATTGAAGACCTCCTCACCAGACCAACTTCACCCCACATGAGACATTCAATGGAACTACATTCAGGTCCCAGGCAGTGACGTACTAGCAGTAATACAACAGTGGTCCCCTCACAGCAATTCTACCTCATGCCAGTCTTGTTTACACCACCTAATACACATAAAACCTTCAGTAACCCAAGCTCACAGTGACCCTCATCCCCCACCCCAACCTCCACACCCAATCCTCTCTCGCCCTCTAATATCATGACTTCTGAAATAGTTGTGCCTCTCCCACTATTCCAAGGCAACAGCAGTGATACTATGGAATCCATCTGCTGGTTCTCCATGTTTCTCCTAGGTCTACCTACAAGCTGGGGCGATAAACAGCAAATCAACTATTTCAAACTACAGCTAGACCCAGGCAACATTGCCCAAGAATGGTTCAATGCCATCCCATCATATGACATAGCCACTATATAGTAGATGTGCTGCAGCTTGCATTTGCAGACCAATGGCCTGCAACAACCAACCTTCCACTACCACATGTACAGCAGAAGCAACAACTACAGGGTCTCACCCTACCAGAAGAGGACATCAGAAAATGGATACATACAGACAGCAGAGGAGACTTTGCTCATATAGTAACATCTGGGCAAAAAATGTTGTGAAACTAGTCAACAAAGTGGGCAATAGTGAAGGTACCATCATCAACTACATATGTCATTGAAGGTACTCCATGCCTCCTTTGAGACCACCCTGCAGGAGACTATGACTCCTGGAATGCATTTACACACACTGTGTGAGTGATCTCTGTCGACTGCATTACTGTGGACAGGAAGTGCCAAGAAGAAGATAAGACCTGAGATCAAGCCATCGCCATACTCCAACAAAAGCTTGTACAAGTCTCTCTCCAACCATCCCACTTGTCCAGATCTCACCCATCTGCCATCGCTCTTAATGTGATAACCCCACCAGCATTCCAGTGTGCCTATACAACCACACCAACATGACCAACTCCCTCTCCCTCCCCACACACTCCCCTCACACATGCCCACATCCTGGAATGCACTGCCAACATCCCACACTGCCCCAACACAGAGGAGGGCAAACACCAATATTGTGTGGACATTGATGTCTGGCATGCAGCACATGGCCAAGCAATCCCAAACCTAGAGTGACTATACCCACTAACTCCAGGGACTGCACTGGTAGGATCAGGAGAATGCTATGGTTGTGGATATGTCACAAATCCTCCATATACCAGCAGCAATTGCCCAGCGACAGACCCCCTTCCCAATCATAAGTCACAACACCACCAACTTATTGGAGGTACATATGCTGTGATGGGTGGCTCTAAGGACAAACCCAGCACCAGTTCAATACATATGGCCCACCTCTGTCCAGCCACATCCCCTCTATATGAACCCCACCATCCAAGTCTACTGGACAATGCCAACTCATGAAAGCATTCAGAATGAAGGGGACCTTGACTTCAGCACAACGGATATATGGATTGAGCCAGAAAACTTCCAGGGACCACCATTTTATGTGGATTGATGATGGTCCTATCCTTTTATCTGCACCTCACACCTCCATATGATACTTTGCTTCCATTACATGCATCTCATTTAATTTCAACTGATGACATATAACATACCATAGATGCTCACCCTCTTTCATATGAACAGTCCCCACCTCCCATTGCTTCATGTACACTACCTCCTACATTGAACAGTGACATGGTTGACATTTATTTGTTGCGAATAACTAATACACCAAACAGATCTTGGGTTAGTGAACCATTCCACACAGTCATCAACCTACACAGCCTATGTGGCAAGCAAGTCTGTGTCCTCAGAACAGTAGACAGTGGTGCTATGATTAATGTGTTTGATGCAACCACCTATAAGGCTGTCACACATCACCTCAGACTACTAAGTCTCTCTACCCACACACTGAGAATGGCTGATGGATCACTTGTTCCATCTCTAGGAACATGGATAGGCAATGTCACATAGGGGCAAGTACAATCCTCTATCTCATTTGAAGTATTCCCAAGTGGGGGCTCCTGGCACATGCTCATTGGCAAACCACTTCTTGAACATATACAAGCCATACACAACTACGGTGCAGACACCATCACTATCACAACCAATCATATGACAGACATCCTACACAACATGGAACAAATGAAAGTCCCAGGAGTCACCCCCCCTCAGCCACACAAATATCATCTACCATCCACACCATTGACTCCAAACCATTGCCACCAGCTATCTGCCCATTAACTGCAGACTTCCCAGATCTTCAATTTACAGCCTTAGAAAATACTGCCTTGAGTGGCAATGGTAACCCCCTTGACATATTATACATGACTGACCACAGCCTCTTTACCAGATTGACAGAACTCAGGCCCTTTCACCCACCACACATCGATGCTATTCTACAAGCTATTACCATTGGACCACTCAACGATGCAAAATGCATAACAGTAATTGACCTGATCAAAGAATTCGCTGACATTTTTGTTTTATCTGTCTGAGAAGTCAAGCCGGTTGATTTTTCTCAAATTCTGCTTAAACATTCCCAAGGACAAACCCTACCCAACAAATGTCCACCAACAACCCCTCACCCAAGCCCAAAAAGAGTGGTACTTCCCTGTTCTTGACAATTTTGTTGCTGCTGGAGTCCTTAGAGAAATTTGACCCAATGAAGTCAAAGCTACCCACCCTACTGTCATTGTCCAATGAACACATGGCACACCTGGACTGACTCTAGACGAACTCAAATGGCTTGTCAAAGATGAATGCATACAGCTAGGCGAAGCACCCAATCCCAACATGCCGTCACACTCTCCTATGCAAGCACCAGAAGTACAATCACTGGCATTGAAACCAAAGTGACGCATCACACAAAACTTCGATACCGTCAACCAAGGATCTATGATGGCACCCATGATGCAGGGAGACATCCATGCTAAGCAACAATGACTTGCTGGTCATAACTACATCTGTGTGATTGACTTTGCATCAGGTTTTTATGTCATTGAAGTAGAACACAATGACCAACCCTACCTCTGCATCTGTAGGTCTCAAGACCTTCATCGATGACAATGGACTTGCAAGAGACAACTTCAAGGAGCTACTGCACAGACTGCATTGTTTCTTCCTACACTGCTGCAAGAAAGGGCTCTCACTTTCTCCATCCAAAACCCAGCTATTCATGGATGAAGTAGTATATAGCGGTGTGCATGTAGGGAAAGACAGCATCAAACCTAACCTTGCCAAACTTGAAGCAATAGCCAAGTGGCCTGCCCCATCAAACATACATGAACTCATGAAATTTCTAGGGCTTACTGGCTACTTCCACCTATTCATCAGAGACTATGCCAAAATCACCACCCCACTTACTGATCTCTAACACAACCTTGACCTTCCCCACTCACCAGCAGAAATGGGGAAATACAAATGTCGCCAATTCCTGCATGACTGCTCACTCCAGCCATATTGAACCTCACAACACACGAAAGCATTCACACAACTGAAACAAGCCCTCATCTCTGAGCCCATACTGCATACACCCAAATTCAACAGCACCCCTTTCATCCTCACTACTGATGGATACCAATCAGGCTTCGGTGCTGTTTTCTCCCAGGCCCACCCAACACCCCTGCCAGATGGCTCCCAAACCACCTCTGTACACCCAATTGGCTTTGGCTCCAAATGCACATCCCCAACCAAAGAACGCTATAAGCCCTACCTACTTGAGTTCGCTGCCCTCAAATATAGGTTTGATCGCTTCAGCAATATTTTATGGGGATTCCCTGTTATCATAGAGACTGACTGCATTGCCCTCAGGGACACACTATGTAGCAACAAATTATCCACAGTCTACATGCATTGGTGTGATGGCATCATACCATACCATATCATTAATGTCCACCACCATTTGGGGAAGTCCAATGGAGCACCTGATGCTCTCAGCCAATGATCAACTGGCTGCCTTACCACCACAGAGAACAGTAGCAAATGGTCTGTGAGCCAATTGGGAGTCCAGCCATGGCATTGTCAACGATCTATTCACCATTGAGGAGGATCCCATTTTGTCCTCTCTACATGAAAGGTTTACTGACAAACCACTTCTCCTAGACATTGTTCATCTACTGTATGACATTCAAAGTGGCGACTCTGAGCAGGACCAAAAACACACCAAACATTGCGCCTTCTCATATATGATAGACAAGGGTCACTTGTGGAAACTAACAAGTGGCTGCTCCATATGAGGCATAGCCCAGGTTGAATGCATCTCATGAGATAAGGCTTTCAAGCTGGCCAAACATGAGCATGAAAACAATGGCCACTGGGGCCATGATCTCACTAAACTCAAACTTGTGAACTCTGTGTAAAGCCCAGGCCTTGACCAGACCATACTCTATATGCTCCAACAGTGCCCACAGTGCAAAAGCTTTGACACCACACACCTCCACTCACTCCTACACCCCATTGTTCAACAACATCCATTTGAACTCCTTGTTGTGGACTACTTATCACTACCCAAAGGCAAAGGTGGCTACCACACTGTATTACTTATCATGGATGTCTTCCTGCACTACACATGGGGCTTCAAATTGAAACATCATGGCACCACCAAACACACTATAGATGTCTTTAATACCATCACACACTCCTTCCATGCCCCCAAAACCCTCATAACTGATGGAGGCTTTTATTTCAACAATGCAGATGTCCGTGCTTGATGTGCAGTGCACAATTCAGAACATTGTGTTGTAGCTACATACGCCCCCTGGATCAATGGCCTTGTTGAAAATGCCAACAGACTTCTCCTTGGATGCCTGCACTGCCTATGCAACCCTGGGGTTAAGGACAGTGACACTCCCACAACTGCCCTTAACAGTGGAGACCATGCCTAGCCAGATTACTTTGACACTGCTATCTACCAGCTCAATGAGCGCATCATACCATCTCTCCGCTTTTCCTCCAAAGAGCTCCTACTAGGACTCATTATTAACACAACACCCACACCCAATACCAGCATAGACATCCAGCTTCAACCATCAGATGTTGACATTCACTTTGCATATGCCAACTAACAATGTCTAGATGCCACCAACTGGACAGTTCTACATGCAGTGCACTGCAAAGCAGCATTCAACCAGTCAGTACTCTCTTCCTCTATAGGAGAAGTCATCTTTGCTGCCGACCAACTAGTACAGGTCCACAATAGCATGCGAGAAACAATGCTTGCCACATCACACAAATTATGCCCACAATGGTCTACACCATACTGCATATCTGAATGCCTAGGCAACTCATACAAACTCACTACCCTTGAAGGCTTCCCCCTACCTGGCCTTTACCATGCCAGACACTTGCGCCATTTCCTCCCTCAAAAAGGAACTTCTCTAGCAGTGCATGAGAAGGAGCGTACTGAGGGTACATAGCTCAGGACTAGGAGAGAACGGTAAGGATGGGTACACAGAGATGGGCTTCAACACCTCTGTTGAGGAGGACAAGGAGTTGGCAACCTTAGAGGAGCTAGAGAAGGAGGCATTTGGTTGAGAGCACAGTATGACTCTAGAGTATCACACGTGTGGGGGGGGCACATGTGGCAGTATAGTGGCAGGAAGGCGAGGTGAGAGAGGTGAGGGAAGAGGGCAGGAGTGGAGCTGGAGAGAGAGTAGAGCAGGAGCAGAGAGCTGCAGAGAGCTGCAAAGGAGAGAGGAGAAAATAGAGCACATACAGAGTGACATTATCGAGAAGAGCAGTAGCACAAAGAGGTCTGTTTCAGGCTAGAGCCTCTCCACCACATGCTCTGCTGGCCCATTCCTTATTAGTACATATCTTCCACAGCTTCAGCATGCCCATCCATCTAATGTATTCCCATATTTCATAAGTACAGTAACTCCAAAAACTCTTTCAATGTTTATCCCTAACACAGTGCACAAAGCACACCGCAAACACCCCTGGGAATTTCACTTAGCTATAGGGCAGCCAAATAGCATACCAACTCTTGGCTACAAATTGGTCCCTTAGTCATGTGATTTGACCCAGTATTGGTGGAGATATGATTATTTTAAGTCAGTAATGTCATTGAAAGGGTTTTTTCACTTTTGTATTTGATATAGATATCTCAGAGATTTCAAATAGATTTGCAATTATTTGAGTGTACAAATAAAGATACACAATAAATATTGTGTCTGAGTTTAGAAAAGTTCCCACACTTCTTGATTCCCAACCACTATCATGGTCAGATCTCTCTCTCTTGCTCAACAACAAAGAGTTCTTTCTTTACTTGATGCTAGTTGCTCTGGTGAAGATATTTCCAAGCAAACTGGTGTCAGCACTTCCACTATATCCAGGCTTCACTCCAAAGAGCGTTCTGCTCTTCTGTTAAGACTGGTTTTACTCCGGAGGTAACTTCAAGGAAGTCCAGAGTTAGGAGCGGGCGGGACTTGGCTTTACCGTATGTGGTGCACCCTTGTCTATATGCTGGTCCCATATTTCGGAGTTGGTTGAATGGAGGAGTAGGGACTCAACACGAAGTGTGAATAAGTCAGTCAGAGGAGGGTCGGAGTAGAAGGAGTACAGTAAGTCTAATGTGATATTCAAACTGGAGTACAAGTATTGAGTACAGAGGGCTTATATATGGAGATGGAGTTAGGCAAATACTTGTATGTGGACAGAGGCAGAAACAGATGAAAAGTAAGCTGGAGTTGTGTCCGCAGTTGAACATAGCTGTGGTCAAATCTAAGAGGTGAGTCTAATACAAAAGAGTCAAAGGTACAAGGAATGGAATGAAGAAAGATATAAGAAGGATCTCTGGGAACTCCTAAGTGCTTCTTGGGCGAAAGTGCTCCAGAGTTGGTGGACTTGAAAGCGGAGCACCAGAGTTGAACTTAGCGCAATTTTCTGGATATGACATCTTCCAAAGTCTCTTGGAGGTCATCCTATCAAGCTTTCTACCACCAATATCCATCATGCTCAACATCTCATTTGCACTGGAAAGGCTGAAAATGCTGTCTAGGTGACCAAAGCACTCACCAACATCATCAACCAGCCTCTGTCTGACAATACTGTCCGCCTTCACTTGAAAAAATCAGGCATGAAAGCAGTAGTCAAGTCCAAACTCCCTCTTCTCTCTGCTAAGCATCACAAGGCTCATTTGGATTTTGCTGAAGCTCACAAAGATTGGACTATAGAAGACTAAAAGAGGGTAATATGGTCAGATAAGACTAAAATCAATCGCCTAGGGTCAGATGGATATAAATGGGTGTGGAAAAAGCCAGGTGAAAGCCTTAGTGATAGGCTTGTGGATGGGACTGTCAAGTTTGGAGGTGGTTCTGTGATGGTATGGGATTGTATGACTTGGCAGGAAACTGGCTATGCTGCCAAGATTGATGGTAGGATGGATGGGGATCTTTACCTTCAAATTTTGAAGGATGAACTCTTCAATACCCTGGAGTATTATGGTCTCAATCCTCCTCAAACCATTTTTTAGTAAGCAATAACCCCAAGCATACTTGCAAGAAGGTGAAGGAGTGGCTAGAAGAGCAGGAATTTGATACTATGGGATGGCCTGCACAGTCTCCTGACCTAAATCCCATTGAACATCTCTGGGGTTAC
>JBBPNZ010001160.1:0-10768 GCA_038091195.1 Phylloporus rhodoxanthus
AGAGTGCTTCGCGGCCGAGAACAATGGCCTCATTCAGGCTATCAATCTCCCCCAGCTGCTTGTACCGAGAGGAGAGATGACTTGCAAGATTGTTCAAAGACATTGAGCGATCAGGGTGTCCAGGTGGGAAAAGTGAGAGTGCTTCGCGGCTGAGAACAATGGCCTCATTCAAGTCATCAATCTCCCCAAGCTGCTCGTATCGAGAAGAGAGATGATTTGCAAGATTGTTCAAAGACCCTGAGCGATGAGGGTGTCCAGGTGGTAAAAATGAGAGTGCTTCGCGGCTGAGAACAATGGCCTCATTTAGGTCATCAATCCCCCCGAGCTGGTCATACCGAGAGGAGAGATGATTTGCAAGATTGTTCAAAGACATTGAACGATCAGGGTGTCCAGGTGGGTAAAGTAAGAGTGCTTCGCGGCTGAGAACAATGGCCTCGTTCAGGTCATCAATTCCCCCGAGCCGATCGTACCGAGAGGAGAGGTGATTTGCAAGATTGTTCAAAGACGTTGAGCGAAGAGGGTGTCCAGGTGGGCGAAGTGAGAGCGCTTCGCGGCTGAGAAAAATGGCCTCATTCAGGTCATCAATTTCCCCGAGCTGCTGATACCGAAAGGTGAGATGGACTGCAAGATTGTTCAAAGACGCTGGGCGATGAGGGTGTCCAGGTGGGCAAAGTGAGAGTGCTTCTCTACAAAGAACAAGGGCCTCGTTCAGGTCATCAATTTCCCCGAGCAGCTGGTACCGGGAGGAGAGATGAACTGTAAGATTATTCAAAGACTTTGAGCGATCTGGGTGTCCAGGTGGGCGAAGCGAGAGCGCTTCCCAGGCAAAAACAATGGCCTCATCCAGGTCATTAATCCCCCCGAGCTGCTGATACCGAAAGGTGAGATGGACTGCAAGATTGCTCAAAGATGCTGAGCGATCAGGGTGTCCAGGTGGGCAAAGAGAAAGTATCTCTCGGCAGAGAACAATGGCCTCATTCAGGTCATCAAGGTTTCCAAACTGCTCGTACCGAGTGCGGAGATCCCTTAAGCGCAGAGTCAAAGTAGAAATTTGTGCTGCTGTATCAGTATTCGGAGGAACATCTGCTATTTCGTGGGTGGTGGCGTTTGCCCGATCGATATTAGTTTCGACCTGCTGACCCTGGGTGATGGTGGGATGTGCCTTTGAACGAAACAGTTTAGCTGTGCATGTACATCACTCTGCAAGTTTCTATGCCAAGAGATCGAAACCAATACCTTTTGAACGCAACCAATCGGACATGATCGAAGATGGCGGCTTGGGAGAACGCTGAGGTTGGGCCCAATGTACAATGCGTTCGCCTTGTGAAGCGGAGTTAGAGGCGATTACCGGCGCTGGTTTGAGGGGCTCAGCGCTCAGTCACAAGTACATACGTCTCCATTTCGGACACCGTATTGATGAATCGATGACCACGGGTATTCTGCATAAAAGTTGTAGCGCGGTACCCTCTAGCAGCGAGGATCAGGCCAAACGTACACCATGTATTTTACCAAGAGCACCCTTTCAGCAGCTAATTCACTCCCTCTTTTCCATCAACGCATCGAAAGACTGCGTGAAGTCGGCCCCCTCGACAACCTTACCCTCACGCGCAAACTGGCGCAAAACTCTATAAACTTGTCCCTGTAACATGATGAGCACACGCAGCGCGGGTTCATATAGACGCACCGCATGCCGTTGAACGCGAGGACACCATCGCGTGGTCGCACGGGAGACGCTCAAGGGCCCACGTGCCGAGCTCCTCGATCGAAAGCCTTGTGTGCTGGTCAGACCGGTCCACTGCCCCCACGCGACACGTACCTGAGTCTGCGTCCTCGGGGGGTTCATAGTCTCCTCGGTAAGCAAATATGGATGGGCGTCTGGACACGGCGTGCACTGCACTTATAAGCCTGGTTTCGTCGGAGAGAAGGGGGATGTATGCGTGCACAACGGCACCAGCGTCGAGGGCGGCCTGGGCGGAGGGCTGGCGAGGGCGCGGTGCACCCCACGATGCGCGGGCATTTTGGCGTCTGGCTCATGCGAGGTGTGCAAAGTGTTTGCTCGTGCTGGGTGCCTCGTCTGTTGACACGTCAGACGGTCATGGTCGAGCCGCGACCAGGGCCTGAAGGTTGTCGGTGTCGGTGTCGGTGTCGGCGAGTGCGGGGCGGGTGCTCGCGTAGGTGAAGACACGATTTGTGGAACCGGTCCTGGGAGGTGTGAGTAGGGGAGAGGGAGCGGGGAGGGGCGTACCTTGCATGCGAGACACTAGATTATGGTCTCAGCTTCGGTTTGCGCCTTGTAGGGCCTGCCACAGCGACAAAATACTAGGGAAAAGTTGGGACCATAGTGATTGGCGGTGATTGGTGCTCGGGATGTGGAAGGCACAGGGAGCACACTGGTTGGGCAGTCGCAGCGGAAGGCGCGCTTTGGGAAGAACTCGAGTTGGTCGTGGTCAGTGTGGAGCAGGCGGGGCGTTGCACAGGTTACGCAAACTGGCTTGGTGGGATGAGATTTGGCAGGTACCCATCGGATTTGGGGCCGTTACTGTCGCAGTACTTGGTTGGGCACGCGGGTGAGGCAGCTCCCACGCTTCTTTCTACTGAGCGCCTCGCACCGGCTCTGCCCTCGACGTTTCGTCGCACCCACCACACCACACCCAACGCGCCTCCCGATCATCGGCGCGATCTCGCAGCTCCCCAGTTCCCTGGGGTCCGGATAGCACCTGCAACTCGAAAGATACTGCTGTGAGGACCCTCGTAGCAAACATTTTCATACGAAGCATGTACATACAAACAGTATCACTAGTACATGCGCATGTTCCCCACTCAGCGTCCCCAAGCAGAGCGTCGTCCAAAGACTCAAATTTCTTCCATTGCTGGAGAGTACTCGACGCATCGCTCCCTGACGAGGCCCCGAGCCAATCCCGATCATATCGTTCTGAACACAGTGATGCCCCTCGTGCCTCACTCCATTCAGACTATCCAGCTCGTGTTGAGGTGAGCACAATATATCTGGGACCTCAGTTCTTTGCTCACTCGACCTACCTGCCGCAGAATGACATCAAGCCATCAACGCCGAGGGTGACGTCCTGACGTTGCGCATCCACTTGTTCTCCGAGTCATTACTTCAGCGATATCAGGCACCTCTCCCAGATGTATCAGACTCTCTCATCGCTCGACATGCCGCATCGTTGTTCGATGAGAACAAGCTGGCGCAGTCACCAGGGATCATCGCGACTCAGCCTTCAATGCGCTCATTCTCCCGCAAGCAGAACCAACTGTCGAAGCCATAGGTCATGCAATGGGCAACTCTGTCGGTGCGCGAAAGGGGTCACCCAAACCCATCCTCGACATGTATTAATGGGCGGTCATCTGTCGCGGCCGGCGTGGTACGCTGAAAAAGCTGGCGTGACACGTCAGACGAGCGCCATGCTGTACCCGGCAATGTATCTGTGTTGAAGGGAAACACTTTGCCTCCCATTCATTGAGTCCAGGTCTTTGTGTTGGCTCTAGATTTGTTTCAAGTACTATCCAGTCCAATAATTTGTTATTGATGCAACTACGAGGACCAACAGGGATAGCAACTGACAGCACAAAATACGCGAGCTCGTACTACTACTGCATAATTGGCCTTTACACTGTTCTTCTGACAAACTGAATCAGCATGTATTCCGTAGGCTAAAGCATCCAAGTACCTTGGATTAGGCGCCAAGATGAATATAAAGGATGCGTTTATCCACGGGTATGTCGACCGCACTCAACGTCTTCCACAGCGCCCACGCTGCACGGGTATGATCCAGACCACCCGACTCGTCCACCATGAACTCGTAAAATGTGGACGCAACCTCGGTCGCAGGAGAATCAGCCACAGACCACATCGTCCCCACAACAGAACGAAATCCAGCGAATTGCATCGCAGATGCAAGATGGATCACCTCGTCCGGATTCACCTGATCCCCGACGGTCGTATGACAAGCAGACAGGTACGCGAATTCCGGATTCTGTAGGTTGGATTGGATGATACGCTGGATTGTGAACAGTCCTTCGTAGAGTGCAAATGCAGAGTCGAATGGCCGCGCCTGGTTTGAGAGTCCATGACAAGCAAAGTGTACCCATTCGTTCTCGCTCAGCTTCGCGCCGACAGTGGAAACGCGACCGTCCCTTCCTCTAAGGTGCGTGAACGTCGCGACGGCTTTGACGTGCCGTTGGATGTTTGCCAGCTCTGTACAAATGGAATGGAGCTTGGGAAAGCCAGGGGCTTGTGCTTGACCAATTGCAATGAAACGCGTTTTTTCAGGCTCAGACTTGAGTACGTCTGGCCGTCTGGCATGAATGAGGGCGGTCAAGGTGGTGGTGTAAGACGAGATGAAGAGATCCAAAACACTCTCCTGGTCCTTTCTATATGGTGCAGCAGCATGCAAAGGCAGAAGAGAGAACTCGGCAGTAGGGCACCACCAAATGCGTGAGTGACGAGGACATGTTCTCCGTAGGACATCGACAATGTGGGAAACCACCCTGTCCCAGAGTTCCCGCAGGAAGGACTGGAAACCTGTCGTCACATCCATTCTCCTATGAGTCGCAAGCTGTCTTACTGTATGAAGGTTCGATGATAATCCTCGAATGTCTTCTTTCGTGACCGGTAGCGGGATGTGAACAGAATCTTTGTCGACAAACACAACGAGCGCATCACACCCGTACTCGCTAGCATTCACGATGATGATAGGTCCATCTCTGGCTGCGGATTGGAGGTCTGAGAACAATAAAGGAAGAAGGAACCAAGAGAGACCGGGCAACTCGCAAATGTTGCACACAACTTTCTTCAGCTCAAGGTTGAGACCCCAAATGCGGTCGTGCTGGTCTGGACCAGGAGAATGGAGTGTCATACGAATGAGTGAGGTCAGACGCGTGAACTCATCTGCCAACGCCTTCCCTTCCAGTCCCGATGTCATGACCTCGTCAAGTGGAGAACGCAGACGAGTGAGCTGGCTCCAGAAAACACCACGACCTTGCTCGAGCAGCTCGACTGCCTTGGCGGGAGATTGGTTGCGAAGACAAGCTGAGAATGCGTCCACTGCGAGGGACAATGAGAGGGACTTGAGGAGAGCAAGGTGTTGAGGTAATGGTGGTAGAGTGGCTGAATGTTCAACTAGTCATCAGAGTGCTGTTTCATATGCAGAAAGGGTGGTGGGGTGGTGGAACCCTTCAGCTGTAACAACCCATGCTCTGGCAGCAAACAAGTCATACGTAGAGACTGTTTGAGAGACATGCTGAAGCTCAGCATAAAGAACAAATAACAGTTGTTTGTCCACCATGGCATCATCAACCCCCCTGAGATGCTTGTACCAAGAAGAGAGATCATTTGCAAGATTGTTCAAAGACATTGAGTGATCAGGGTGTCCAGATGGGCGAGGCGAAGTGAGAGCGCTTCCTGACCGAGAACAGTGGCCTCTTTCAAGTCATCAATCCCTCCGAGCTGCTTGTACCGGGAGGAGAGATGAACTGCAAGATTGTTCAAAGACCCTGAGCGATCAGGGTGTCCAGGTGGGCGAAGTGAGAGTGCTTCCCGGCCGAAAACAATGGCCACATTCAAGTCATCTATCCCCCCGAGCCGTTTATACCGAGAGGCAAGATCAGCTGCAAGATTGTTCAAAGACACTAAGCGACCAGGGTGTCCGGGTGGGCAAAGTGAGAGTGCTTCCCGGTTGAGAACAATGGCCTCATTCAAGTCATCAATTCCCCCGAGCCGCTCGTACCGAGAGGAGAGATCAACTGCGAGATTGATCAAGGGGGTTGAACGATCAGGATGTCTGAGTGGACGAAGTAAGAGTGCTTTGCGGTCAAGAGCAATGGCCTCATTCAGGTCATCAATTGCCCCGAGCTGCTTATACCGCGAGGAGAGATAACTCGCAAAATTGTTCAAAGACGATGAGCGATCAGGATGTCCAGGTGGACGAAGTGAGAGTGCTTCCCGGTCGAGAGCAATGGCCTCATTCAGGTCATCAATCCCCCCGAGCTGCCCGTACCGAGAGCAAAGATGAGCTGCAAGATTGTTCAAAGACGATGAGCGACGAGGGTGTCCAGGTGGGCGAAGTGAGAGTACTTCTCGGCCGAGAACAATGGCCTCGTTCATGGTATCAATCCCCCCGAGCTGCTCGTACCGAGAGGAGAGACGATTTGAAAGATTGTTCAAAGACGCTGAGCGACCAGGGTGTCCAGGCGGGCAGAGTGAGAGTGCTTCGCAGCTGAGAACAATGGCCTCATTGAGGTCATCAATCCCCCCAAGCTGCTCGTACCGCGAGGAGAGATAACTCGCAAGATTATTCAAAGACGATGGGCGATCAGGATGTCCAGGTGCAAAAAGTGAGAGCGCTTCACGGGCGAGAACAATGACCTCATTCAGGGCATCAATCCCCCCGAGCTGCTTGTACCAGGAGGAGAGATCAACTGCAAGATTGTTCAAAAACATTGAGCGATCAGGGTGTCCAGGTGGGTGAAGTGAGGGTGCGTCTCGGCCGAGAACAATGGCCTCATTCAGGTCATCAATCTCCCCAAGCCGCTCGTACCGAGAGGAGAGATGAATTGCAAGACTGCACAAAGCCAGTGAGCGATGAGGGTGTCCAGCTGCATCAGGAAATTAACACACTACTTTTGTAGACTTATAGGCTACTTACAGCACAATAAGTAGATTTCAAGTAAATCCTATAATAAGTAGACATTACTTGTATCAGTAGGTCCCATCTCTTAAATCATACTTATTTACTGCTTATTCTCAGCTTATCCAGCTTACACTCAACTTATGCAAGTAATAACAAGTACGTGTTACGACCAATAAGTACAAGCGAGTAACAAGGTCGCTCGCTAAGCAGGTGGCGCCACAACTCACGAAAACTGCCGCCGGGTCAGGTAAATAGCGTCCACGAACTCTTGCGAAGGGGATGAGCCCCACCATGCGCTTCACCACATCAACTGTAGGGTCACTAGTCAATGATAAGAACAGGCCCAAAACACGGACACATACCTTGCGTGACAAAGCAAGGGGTGTCATAAGAGCATAGACACGAACATGCCACGGACACATCGAGGACGGTCGTCACACGAGGACAACCTTTACAAAGTCCACTGGGAAGTCGATGTTGAGCGCTTGAACGGTGACTCAATGTACCACGCACCATTTGCTGTCTGGAGGAGGCACAGCAGGATAGTGAGGGCGCAGGCAGTGATGTCGTGAGCTTGCAATACCAGCTTTCAAATAGCCCCAATCAGCTGGTTTGCGTTGCGTTGTTCGCATGCACTCACCTGGGTCCGTATTGGAGCACGGCAGATGGGGATGGTATTATGGTGGTGGAGAGTTTGGCATCATCCTTAGGGTCGAGTCCATCATGACCGGGGGTGGGGCGAGTTGGAATTTGCGAGTGGACATGAGTGACGCACGTGGTACTAGGTTGAGCGCGTCGTCATTGCTGAGAGACGGTAAGAGTTGCCTAGAGTGAGCAAGACGGCACTGCGTCGTGGTTTGCAATACGACGCAACGATTATGATGGTGGATGCAGTTGAAGTTGGAAAATAATGTCGTACGATTATTTAAATTCACACGCATTTGCGTCACGTGCCTTGCCAGTTGTATCAACCGATGTTCTAAGTCCACTCGGTCCCAGCGCCATCATTAGGGCTGCAGCGAGCAGGTGAGCCACTTCGACGTCTGCCCCGTGCAATGTTAATGATCGTCCAGCTTGCTTTCCCAACCTGACTGTCCACGCCATGCCCTCTGTCCACCCCGCAAGTCAACGCGAGCACGCCAGGTGACCCGCATCCACCCTTGGCCTCCACTCGACCGTGCATGCGAACATGCTTGACACCCGCCACCCAGCACAAATCCATTTGCAGCGCCATTAACCACTTTGCATCACGCATTACCCAGCCGCTTTCCGAACCCGACCGTCCACGGCATGCCCTCTATCCAAGCAACGCATCGCCTCTCCCTCGCGGATGTCCATCCGCTATCGCCATGTGCATCAGACGTTCACGCACGTCGCACGCACTATGGGGTACTAGGTGATGTGGCACCGACGGCGATGTGTGCGCCCTGCGCCAGCGCCCCATCCAGCCACCTCCATGTCTCCTCCAGTCAACGAGCCCAATGGCTCTGCCTCCATTGTCGCACAACCAACTCCCGTCATATCTCCCATCCGGATGTTCACCATCACCTCACCCTCCTGTGCCGTCGACGAGCCCAACGGCCCGTTCGGCGCACGACCCGCCACCTCCACGCGTCCCTCGCGCCTCGTCTCAACTGACAACCCTGCCCCATCAACGACGCCAACACGTTGGCAATTGCACCCACACCGTCCGATGCGCCGGCGACAAGGCCGAGGGTAGGGATACGATGACGACAACAACGGCGCAGTGCCATTGATGACCGTCGTCGTCGTCGTGACGTGACACACGCGACCATGAGTACTACAGAGGGCGGGCAGGGGAGGGAATGGGATGAGGCGAGGGCGCACGCACAAGTGAGCACCTTGCCAGGCAACGGCACGACGCGCGCACCATCCTGGGTGTTAGCAACACGCCGGCGACACAAGGGCAGAGGGCGAGTGAGGCAAGGCGACTGCCAGGGTGAGGGCACGACACAACGACGACGCCGGCGCAACGCACGTGACATCACGTCGTCGTTGTCGTCGTGAGGTGATCAACACAATGAGGTGGGGGCGGAGGCGAGGCAGGTGAGGGTTCAAGAGGGGCCGAGACGACCGGGTGATACGACGCACGACGCAACGCAAGCGTGAGCGCGTTGGGCGACGGTGCAGGTGCAACGCAAGGGCGAGGGCAAGTGGAGGCGAGGTGGGGGCGAGGCAAGGGTGCACGCACGACTGCGAGGGCCTTGCCAGGTGATGCGCGACGCGAGCACGAGCACAAGCGCGCGAAAGGGCAGGCGGTGGGCACTAGGCGAGCGGTCACGACAACTGGGTATAAGTTTTGTGATGGTCCGTACTACTTGTAGTTCTACTTGTACATGCTTGTCAGTTACTTTTTGGCAATGTGCTTCACGAAGCCTCTCGGTTACACTTGAGCGCGCTTGAAATCCACTTGCGATTACTTGTCGCTCGGCAAACGGGATAAGTAAGAATAAGTACGTAAGTGTGAAGTAAGTAATGTGTTAATTTCCTGATGTACCACATCCGTGTGGCAGCTGATAAGGATTTTTCCTCACATCATCTCAGCAGTGATACCCTTGGGGGAGATACTCGGTGCCAATTTCACACTCCCTGCATGCTAATCTGCAGTTGGCACACAGATGTGTGACTGTGCTGCTGTCTCGTCGGCTACATACTGCCAGGTCAGCAAAACATGGCGCACGTCTGCTCCCGTTTGTCTGCGTTATTGCCCGCAGCCCACTGCAAACAGCCCAGAACAAGTTACGCCAAGGGTGACAGCGTTGACCCCGATAGTGCGGTCATCGCGGAGTTCTTGCCACCCGCGCCGTCCTCGCCCTCCCCTCGCCCTGGCACTCCCTACACGTCTCGCACAACGGCAACGCGATACCATGGCTATCGCACCGTCCTCGTCCCCATCACAACCGTTCTGCCTCGCCATCGCCCTTTCCTCGCCCTGACGCGACGACGCCAACGTTTGTCTCGCCTTCGCCTTCGACGCCTTTATCCCCTTACCGCCTCCCTTCGCCTGACGACAACCAACTGTGCTCGTCTCACCCTCGCCACCCCTCAGGCACCACCCCTCTCCCCGTCTCGCTTGACGCACAGTACTTGACGCACCTCTCCTTTTTGATTGAAGATAAAGAATGCCTTGGAAGTGTGTGGTGATACTAAGGTTACCCCCGGCGCGTCGATGGCGGTGCTTCGCCTTTGGGACGTGGCGAATCGCGCATCAAGCAGAAATGCTGGTTTGATGGACCCTTATCTACTCGGTTACGGGCTTCTCAATTTGACATCTGTCGTGTTTTGCTGCAGCAGCCGGGTTGTTTATCTCCTTGATGTGTTCATTGCGGAGTCCCAACTGTATTTGCATGATTTGGTGCGTTGGTCGATTCATAGCAGGGAGAGGACTCACGTGTCGTGTTTGGGTGGATGTTAGACTCGGTCATGAGGGCACCACTGAGCTTTTTTGAAACGACACCCATCGGAAAGTAGGTTGACCCTTTGACCAATTTGATTATATGCATTAACTAGCAGAGACCACAGGATCTTGAATTTGTTTTCTCGCGATCTCTATGGAATTGAGATGACGCTCGGAAACGTAAGTGCCTATTCATCCACCCGCTGTGGCACTTAGCAAGTCATTGGCGTGTTAGATTATCCAAGACTTGTGCAGGTCTGGCGCCTCGTGTGCATCCATCCTTTTGGCCATCAGCCCGATCCTCCCCCCATTCCTTCGCGGCATCATCCCCTTGGCACGGTTCTACTTCCGAGTGATTGTGTTTGTAAACCAACATGCCCTTCATCCACCTCTGGCCCAGATTCCTCAGCTACTACCTCACAACCTCGCGCGATCTCCACCGCCAGAATGCCCATCTTTGCTTGGTCCTCTGATTCCATCCAGGGCCTGTCCACCATCCGGGCCTATGGTCTCCAAGCCGTGCTCACTGCCCAAAACGCGCAGCGCATCGACCGGAACCAGACGTACTACCTTGCCAAGTTCACCGTCGACCGCCGGGTGTGCGTCCGCCTCGAGTGCATCGGTGCGCTTGTCGTCCTAGTATGCACCGCGCTCTTGGCCGTCTCTGCCATTCATGACGCGCCGTATAGACATTGTGCTC
>JBBPNZ010001161.1:0-10757 GCA_038091195.1 Phylloporus rhodoxanthus
CCGAATCTTGATTTGCTTCCGGACGCTGCACGCTGCATTAGCACACGGCTGCGTCGTGAGCCAGCTACGCACGATCCGTCTGGTCGCTTTGACTCTGGTATGACCCGCTCGAGCGTGCGCGGGTCGACCGCAATGCCCGACGCAGACTTCTGTGGAAACAGTGGTGGTCTCGACATGAATGTTGAGTGCGGAGTTGCAATCCATCTTATCTCCTCGTCGTGTGCGATGCGCTACGCCGTCTTCGTCACTGGCCCAGCCGGCGCTGGAAAGTCTACGTTTTGCACCTCCTTTGCGACCCATTTGAGGCTCTCTCGGCGTGCTGCCCATATCGTCAATCTCGACCCCGCCGCGACGGGCGACGCATTCGAGTACGAGCCCGCCATCGACATCAGGGAACTCGTCACGCTGGAAGACATCATGTCCGAGATGGGGATGGGCCCAAACGGCGGTCTCATCTACTGTTTTGAGTGAGTGAGTGAGCTCCCCCGCGCGTGTGCCGACGTTGATGACCAGATATCTCTTGGAGAACATGGACTGGCTCGAGGAAGAGCTGGGCGGATTCGACGACGACTATCTCATCATCGATTGTCCTGGTCTGTACCTCGTCTCAGTTTACCAGTCGAGAACTCATGCAGCGCAGGCCAGATTGAGCTGTACACGCATCACCCGTTCCTCCCCACTCTCGCGCGCAACTTGCAACGGATGGGCATACGGACCTGCGCGGTATATCTTCTTGAATCACAGTTTATGGAAGACCGCTACAAGTTTTTCAGGTATCGTATAGACTCTGCTTTTGACCGTGTCTGAACTCCTTGCAGTGGCGTTCTTTCTGCCATGTCTGCCATGGTCAACCTCGAAGTCCCTTGGATCAACATCATGTCCAAGATGGATCTTGTTTCGCCATCGTCTTCCTCGGATACCACTCAGCCGCGGAACGGCAGACGCGCGCGTCGTGACATTGCACGGTACCTCGATCCTGACCCACTCTTGCTCGCCAACGCACGCGATGGACATGATAGAATATCGAACAGCCGGTTTCATGAGCTGAACAGGGCAATTGTCTCGCTGGTACGCCCTCTTTTTCGTGTTCTCATGGAGTGATGACTGTGTTGTAGATCGAGGACCACCCTCTTGTTTCTTTTTTGCCTCTGGACCTCACGTCGACCGAGTCTCTCGGGGTTGTTGTCAGTCATATAGATTTTACGATGCAGTATGGGGAGGATGAGGAACCAAAAGAGGTATGTTTGTCGACTGGTGAGAGATTCTGTGCTCACCGACGGGAAACAGCCGCGAGACTTGGACGAGGGTGATTTTGCGGACGTGGAGTGAAACGTTTGTAGTCGTACTACGTTGTCTTGTAACATGACCATCTACGGCGTTGGTGTCGACTTGTTGCACGTCCCGCGTATGGCCGCGTTGATCAACCGACGAGGCGCGAACAAGGTTGCCTCGCGCATCCTCAGTCCAGCTGAACAAGGCGTTTTCAGTCGACACAGTGCGACCAGATTTTTGGGTGTGCGGTATGTGCTCGTCGTCTCTGCTACTCAAGCGTCTCAATGGCTACAGCTGGGCGGTGAAGGAGGCCGCCTACAAGGCGTTGTACCCACTCAGACCAACCTGGAAGGAGCTCACGTTCACCACGTTCGATCCCCGGACGGGGTCCAAGCCGACACTCGTCTTCCATCCGAGCAGCGGTGACCAACACCCAACACTACGCGTCTCTGTCAGCCATGACGGGGAGTATATCCTTGCATATGTCGTCGCCGAGGACGCCTAACGATGGCTCATGTACAATACTCGTCAGTCTACATCTATCGTTTTCTCGCTCGGTCGCTCGGGCCACCAGTCTGGCCACCACGGCTCCACTTTCCATCTGGCTTCGTCGGGTTCGTCTGTAAACAAGGCAGTGTCTGGACGCAGATGTTCTAGACGGAGTAGAGCAAGGCCAACAGCAGTGCCAGGGCCCATGGATGGCGTGGCAATAGAAGAAAGGAGGGTAGACGTTCCACGAAGACGGGGTGTCCGCACAGTGGCGGATGAGTTCATGACAGGTTTGATGGGCAGGTGTAACGATGGACCCGGTCTTGCCGACGTCGCAGAGAGAACAACTGGGAGAATTCGTTTGCGTATCACGCCGGTATGATAGGTCCGCACTGTGAGCTCTTGTCCCACATAGCACCCTTTGCGGAAGTCGACTGCGGGGGGTCCGTGTCAGTGTCAGACGGGTCTTAGAATTGTCACGTACGGCCACCCATAACATCGAGGTTGGACTCGATGGGAAACGCGTGTAGAGGTTGAATGTCGGCGCTGCCTTCTGGTACGCCGTGCAGTATCCGATGTAGGAGATACGCATCTCCGGGCAATACATCGTGTGTCGATGCTTCCTGAGCTGTGCAACAACGGTAGTGAGCGAAAGAACGAGCGTCAAGGAAGGCTACGGACGCTTATCTGCTTTGCGGACGAGCAGTCGGCGACCCATACCGGGGACACGACGGTCGCGGATGACGCCGTGCTCGGTACCCCAGGGCCAGGGTTCGGCGTCGTGCCAGATGGGCTCGACGGCACCACTTTCTGCCCAATGCCAGGATCTCTGCTCAGCCTGGGGAGGACCCCACGCTGCCCACACGTCCCATTCTTCTGTTACATCGTGAATGCGCACCTTGGAGCGCAGGACGAAGCGTTTGAGCAAGGAAAGCAACGGGGTGGATTCGGATGGAGATGGGTCATGGTCGATGAGATAGGTGGGCGAGGGCGACGCGGGGGCGGTGAAGAGGAAGATGTCGTGCAAGACGCGGCCCTAGAGAAAGCTCAGTGGTCGTTGGCGTTGGAGCTGGCCATCATCACCTGTGCGTGGAGGAACGCGCTATAACAGGGACGGCCCTGGACGCTGTTCGCAAGGAGGCCGTTGAGGAAATGAGTGGCGTCGCTGCCAGAGACTGCGAGCACGGCGCGTCGGGGGACGCGCGCCAAGCTGGGAGTGGAGCGGAGCAGTGTTTGCATGGTGGGATACAGACAAGGAAACTACCACCATGTCGTCTTCGTGTTCAGAGTTGCTCGGGGCACTGAAAACATGCCTTCTCGAGTCAGACTGCGTCCAAAAACAAGGACGACTACCATCGGAATGTCTCAAGCACTACACGGACGAGCTACCAGAGGCTTGTCAAAACTTGAGAAAGGCTACGTATGAATGCAAGCGAAACATGGTGCGTCCTCATCTAGTACTGGGTCGGCCAAACGAATGACAGCTATCTAGTTGGATATGCGGAAAAGATTCCGGGGTAATACGGCGAGCATGGACGGCAAAAAGACATAGGATTAGATGGACATTAGCAAGCCTATCTGGATATAATCCAACCCCAATTATCAATCAAGTTGACCACCATGTCGAAATCCCTCCTACTCTACACTGCGCCAACTCCTAATGGATACAAGGTGTCCACCCTCCTTGAAGAGCTCAGAGCTGCATATGGCGACGTCATAGACTACGAGTAAGCCCCGCCCCTGCATCACATAGCCCCTAACCCAACCAGCACAGAGTCGAGAAGATTGACCTCTCCACTAACCGTCAGAAGGAACCATGGTTCATTGCTCTGAACCCCAACGGTCGCATCCCCGTCCTCGTTGACCGCGAGCACAAGCCAGAGCCCTTCGTCGTCTTTGAGAGCGCCGCTATCCTCCTTTACCTTATCCGCAAGTACGACACAAAAGGTCTCTTCACCTTCCCCGCCGGAAGCGACGATGAGAGCGTCATGCTCCAGTGGATCTTTTTTGCTGTGCGTGACATGATAATGATCTTTGTCTCCACTCACCGTGCCCGTCCTGTAGCACGGCGGAGTCGGTCCCATGCAGGGCCAGGGTTTGTTTCCGTTGGCTTCTGTCCGCGCATGACGCTCACTCCTATTCTCGTCAGCTTACCACTTTCAACACAGTGCCACAGAGGATATCCCCTATGGCAAAAAACGTATGTCGTAAATTTTACCTCGATGACTACCGTTGTGAACTCTTTTTCAGGCTATACCGACGAGACCGCTCGGCTATACAACGTCCTCAACATTCGTCTCGAGGGCCGTGAATACCTCGCCGGCCCAGGAAAGGGCAGGGTGAGTGTATCAGATTTCAATGTTTTACCCTGGTACGTTTATCGTCCGACGTGTGACTATCATCTCATGTATCGTCACCAGGGTTCACGTTCATAAGCATGCCGGGATAGACACCCTCGATTCGTTCCCCAACACCAAGGTAAGCATTCCACATACATCCCAAATTGGAGGCGATCCTCACGTTGACACGCAGGCCTGGGTGGAGCGCCTCCTCGCACGTCCTGGGGTGTCGGCCGGGCTCAAACTGCCTTCGTGAACCAGCCCGAGAATTGTAGCACTGTAGCAAGAAGTGTTTCGTGACCTGTGTCTGTGCAGCTTGATAAGGCCAAAGTGTTCGAATGCAATTCAGTTTCAAAGGTTTGCCAAATTCGGACGGCCGAACACGTTCTACACACTACAATGAAGCCACTAAAATCGGTTACGCATCTGCCCATCTAAAGTGATTTTTGTGACGTTCGGATGAAGACTAGTAGCCAAGTTGAGATCCTGGTGTGTTGTTTTTGATACACTGACTAATGTCACCCACTGCAGGAAATGACGAAAACAGTTCCAGTAGCTGCACAACTATGCAGTAATCGAATAAAGCAGTCTCTTTCGAACTGGCCTGCACTGTGAAACCGGAATGTTGGACGGCACTGTGGCTTCTAAATGCGATGAGGGCCACACGATTTGTGAACAGATTCAGTAATTTGGCGAAGCGGGAACCATTGTGTGTACAAGTGCACAAAAATCAAGTACGTCTGATGCGTCTAATTCGTGAGATCCAGGGCAAATGCTGACTGAGGATATTAGCAAGCACTCTAGATATAGGCTGTGCATTTCCATTGTCAATCAGGATATCCGCCGTGTCGCAATCTCTACACCGCACCCACTCCTGATGGGCACGACTGATCCGTGATGCTGACTGAGAACATTAGCAAGCATCTCATATATAAACTGTCATCCTGCAGTGTCAATTCTCATCATCCATCCAAGCTGTCTTCCATGTCGGAATCGAAGCCTCTCCTGCTTTACACCGCACCCACTCCCAATGGATTCAAGGTATCTATCCTGCTCGAAGAGCTTAGAGCGGCCTATGGCGACGTCGTAGGCTACGAGTAAGCCTTGCCTCGTATATCACATGGCCCCTGACCCAACCCGCACAACAGAGTCGAGAAGATCGACCTCTCCACTAACCGTCAGAAGGAGCCATGGTTCATTGCTCTGAACCCCAACGGTCGCATCCCCGTCCTCGTTGACCGCGAGCACAAGCCAGAGCCCTTTGTCGTCTTCGAGAGCGCCGCTATCCTCCTTTATCTTATCCGCAAGTACGACACAAAAGGTCTCTTCAGCTTCCCCGCCGGAAGCGACGACGAGAGCGTCATGCTCCAGTGGATCTTTTTTGCTGTGCGTAATATGACGATCATCTTTGTGTCCACTCACCGTGCCCACCCTGCAGCACGGCGGAGTCGGCCCCATGCAGGGTCAAGGTTTGTCACCGTTGGCTCCCGCTTGCCCATGGCACTGACCCTTTTATTTTTACCAGCATTCCACTTTCTACGTTCTGCCCCACAAGATATTCCATATGGCAAGAAACGTGCGTGGTATATTTGCCTTAACTACCATCTTTTTTAACTCTTCCAGGCTACGTTGACGAGACCGCCCGGCTATACAACGTACTCAATATCCATCTCGAGGGTCGCGAATATCTTGCTGGCCCAGGAAAGGGTAGAGTGAGCATTGCAGACCTCAATCTTCTGCCGTCGTACGTTTATCATCCGACGGGTGGTTATCCTCTCATGCGTCGCTACTCAGGGTTCGCTTTCATCAGTATGCGGGGATAGACACCCTCGATACCGTCCCAAACATCAAGGTAAGCATCCTACATGAATCACAAAACAGACGCGAACCGTATCGCATATAGGCTTGGGTGGAACGCCTCCTTGCGCGTCCTGGGGTGTCGGCTGGACTTAAAGTACCTCCGGCGTAAAGGAGTCAGAGAGTTATATACCAGCACTCCAGCGGCTGTATCTACACCCTTTGATAAGCTCGAAGCATCATTTCTTCATGTCTCCAGCGTTCACTGTCCAGGAAATCCCCTAGCGCAGTCCCATTGATCAGATGTTAACCTTCCTGCCAGTGTGCCCAAGTGCAAACAATAAACGAAAAGGGAGCACGACTGTGTACCGTTGTCTGATTTCAAAGGTTGCTGATCGCCATATCTTTTCCTACTCCAGCGGCCCATCCATTGGAGTCTTTGTGGACTCTCCTCGAACAGCATACTCATATCTATGCTAATCTGATCATACTCGGGTCTGATTCTTTGTCCTCGTCACCAGAAAACTTGGGTGTGAGCATTTCTATAATATTCACAAAGGCTCATAGGACGACTTGCCATGCATTCCACCAGAAAACCTGTTGTCCTGGGGTTTAGCTGGTAGGACCAAAAATGAATCAATATGGGAAAGTGGTCCCGAAGGAGCGAGCTTCGCATCTTCCGGCGGACCAGCTTTATAGTCAGCTTCAAGTGTCTTAGTGTCAACCGTGGCTTGCCCAATCCGGACGAATCAATGTGATGAAGGCCACTTCTTCGCTCCAGCAGGGACCGTGACTAGAATTTGCCTATACAACAGCTAGAATACACAGTTGGATGGGAGTTTGTACTTGGGTACAAATAAAGAGCTGTGGGGTGTGCAAATCCCCAGAACGAGGTTGCTGAAGTGTTTAAAAGTCCTCCTACAATCTGATCGGCGTCGGGAAGTGGTCCCATACTAATTGAATAAAGAGTCCGAGTTCACCGAGGTAAGGGACATCAGGTCTCTAGACTTCGAGGTGGTGAAATCATCATCTTCAGATGAACTCTCCGAGTCTGATGCGCTCATGACCCGGTATATGTATGTCACGACAACAAGCAAGTTACATACAATCATGGCTAAGATGAGCCGCAAAGAAATCGCTCGAGCCCGACCAACAGTGATGGCTTCGTCAGAGACGTACCTCCAAGTTGGTTAAGATTATGAGAAGATTTTCTTCGTTCATTACTCGAGTGATAGCACGCAGTAACGAATTCGTCGACATGATTGCACTGGATGATAATATCATCCTCCGTCGTCGTCGCGGGAGCTTGACTCTCCAGAAATGTTTTAGAGATAATGTCACAAGAATCACATCTCCAGCAGAATCAACTGCAAGAAATTGAGCATCCAGGGAGGAGAATACACCAGCACACTTGCCTGTCACTTCAAGAATTGCCGTCGGATACAGAATAGGACACGATGGACGGCCAAGTTGGGATATTACATTGCCCATACACCACCATGTCTTCAAAGTGATTAATGACACCCAGATAATGACGAAGAAGTCCCCGACGGCACGCATAAATTTGCGGAGGCAAACGGAGAGCGAGGTGATTCGGACTATTAGTAGAGCAGACTCATCCGAACAGATCTAATTGTGAAATCTAGAATGTCGGACATGGTTACCGAGTGCAAAAAGACATACCACACTACGCTCATAAATGCGTATGAGGAGATCCAATTGGAAATATTAGCTGACTTGAAGTTTTCTAGAGACAAGGAATCATTGTATGTCCAAGTGCACTTCATAAATCAAGTGGCACGACTGACGTGTCTGGAAATATATCAACTGAGTGATGGCGAATGCTGTTGCACCAATCATCGCTATCGCTACCCACGCATCTTCCCACCAGAATCTTTGCAGTCTCAATCGGAATGCAAGTCGAAAAAGAGTGACCACCTTGTTAAGAGCAATAATGCCAGACGCGACTAAATTGTCACACTAACAGTAGAAAGCCGTTGGAAACTCACTTGAAATAGCAGCGGTGTCGACTGTCATGGACCTAGCAGGATACGAGGAGGTGGAGTGTAACCAGAATCATCACTAGCATATTAGGTGGGTAGGCAGCCAAGAGTCCAGGGACTCAGCAATGTTATGCTTGTACCTGTCCCAATATAATCGCTTTCATGGATGAATTGATTCTTGAACCTGTTCGCCACCGAAATCGGCATACTCCCTGAATACAGTCTTTCAGGGAATTGTGCCAAGACGCCCACTGGCCCATCATCGAAGTTGATCACAAGGCGGCATCTGCAAAACCAGCTGAAATGAAATAAGCGTTCAGCAAATCCTCTGTGGCTTACGTTCCCAGCGACGCCAAGCTGACGGTTTCTGAACTGTCTGGAAAGTAGGCCAAGTGATTCGAGTCAAGATTGTTGACTTTAGCCGAGGTACGGTCGTCGCTAAGCTAGGATAGTCAAAAAAACAATCAAGGCTTGCTCAGCCGCAGTTTGTCATGGAGGGTGCCAAGCCCAGGGACCGAATTTCGACCATGAAAAGTGGTGTTCCGACCAGAGAGTGAGTCAAGTCTCAGCTTTTAAACTTCTGACCCTTTCTTAAACAGCTTGGCATGAGCAGGCGAGACAAGAATTCAGAACAAAAACAAGTCCCTTTCTCCATTGACTTGACAACCAGAGTCGTATCAGCGGTTGCTGTGGTGATGATTGCCATCATAGTGGCGTCAATTACAACAGCCAATGACAAGTTGACAGGTCTCATCTTACCTCCTGGTGCTGTGGTATGTTCTCCACTGAGTCATATGAGAAGACTATCAACATATTCAGTACATTAACCCCCTTGAATATAATGCCGTAGGCGCAGACTATGTTCATTGGCGTACAAACGATTCTTTTGTGGGTTTTAACCCCACCAATGCGACCCCGCCCTTCATCCAAGTTTTCGATCACTCCTTCCTGGACATAACAGGTCCAAATGCAACCATTCGACTCGTCGCTTCGCATCCGGGCTTTGCCTTTGCTCATGAAGCGCCAATTTACGTGCCCGACCTCAACGTCGTTTTTTTTTCTAGCAACGATGGCGGTCCTCTTGGATATAGTGGCTGGTACAATAATAGTGTCGTTTCGATTCTCAACATGACGGAAGTCGATAATGCCCTTGCTGCCACTACCGATGGTGTCAACATACAGATCCAGGCCGTTAGTAACACTTATACTGGATGCCAGGAGGATATCGCTCACATTTGTTTAGTTGGACCTTTCTGAGACCATACAGATGGTCAATGGAGGTACAGGCCCTTACAAGGGAAATCTTATCTTTGTTACATCAGGACGTGCCTCTCTCCCTCCTTCAATTGTGCTCGTTAACCCCATTGCCCCATTTAATACGACGGTCCTGTTGGATAACTTTTACGGCAGGCAGTTCAATGCCTTGAACGATATCAAGGTGCTGCCTCGCACGGATATCATGTTTTTCACAGACCCCACGTAAGCTCTCGTGACTCGGAGGGCAAATTTGACAAGTTTATTCAGATACGGCTGGATGCTTGGATTCCGCCCTCAACCAATGTTACCCTCCCAGGTATACCGCTTCGATCCATCGACTGGCCGAGTGCGAGTCGTTGCAGACCAATTTGTACACCCGAATGGGATTGCATTTACCCGAGACGGCAAGACCGCCTACGTGTAAGTGGAATGCTGATGTCTGTTCACTTTGTTGAAAGAGTAACTTGTCAATATTCAGGACCGATACAGGTGTATGTAATGGTTTGTCGGGAAACGACCAGGCCCGTCCTGCCACGATGTAGGTTCCCGTGCACTTTTTGTTCTCACACCCTTACTCCACACCGAAATAGCTACCAGTTTGACGTGGATCCAGTGACACAGTCATTTACGAACCGCCGTGTCTTTGCTTACAGTGATTCTGGCATCCCAGACGGCATCCAAGTTGACTTGAACGGGAATGTGTATTCAGGATGTGGGGATGGAACACACGTATGGAACTCCAAGGGCGAACTCATCGGGAAATTCTTTTTGAACAGGATGAGCGCTAACATGGTTTTCACCAAGTCTGGCCTCCTTATTTTAGCTGAGGAAGAGATATATCTTGCCAATATCCAAGCCCATGGCATTGATTTAGCTGAGGAGTAGTGTAGGCACCTTGACGCAGATCTCTAGTACTTACTCTAGGACGTTGACCTGATCGAGATTCCACGTGATGATAAGATCAACAAAGGAATTGCTCCGTGCAACTTAGTAGTTACTCCGACTACACCCCCAAATGAAAGTTTCACTTAGCGAACGATTGACGGAATTTGTCACCCACGCCACCCACTAACATCCCACAGATGGATGCTGGACGTCTGGTGGACGTCTGGTCGGACATTCAACATTTTTTCACAGGCTTGAGGCGCGGCCAGCCAAAAAAAGGTGCGGCATAAAAAATGCACTGCGAGTGATTTGAACTCATGACTTTTGCATAGCACATAACACACTTAACCATTAGACCATAGGACCACAAATACTACAGCCGAGTTAATAGTACATGTAGAGATCATTTATACTTAACAAAAATTCTGTGAAGTCCGAAAAAGCACTTCTTCATAATTTCAGCGCCTTTTCGGACTTCACAGAATTTTTGCTAAGTATGAATAATCTCTACATATACTATTAACTCGGCTGTAGTATTTGTGGTCCTATGGTCTAATGGTTAAGTGTACTATGTGCTCTGCAAAAGTCACGAGTTCAAATCACTCGCAGTGCATTTTTTATGCCGCACCTTTTTTTGGCTGGCCGCGCCTCAAGCCTGTGAAAAAATGTTGAATGTCCGACCAGACGTCCACCAGACGTCCAGCATCCATCTGTG
>JBBPNZ010001162.1:0-10755 GCA_038091195.1 Phylloporus rhodoxanthus
AGTGCGACGAGACACTTGCGCTCAAGACGTTACCTCAGAACGGGTACTGTATTCCTGCGGGGGCAACCGTGTTTGGGAATCACTGGTGAGTTGAACCTACCCGCGTGTGATCAATGGACGGACTGCCCGTGTCACAGGTGCATCGCGCGCGACCCCGAGGTGTTTCCGGACCCGGAAAAGTTCAATCCGAAACGTTGGATAGGACCTGATGGGAGTATCAACCCCGAGCTGAAAGCCTACTCGTTCGGGTTCGGACGACGAACGTGCGTCGGGTCGAACCTTGCCATTCGGTAAGTCCTACACCACACGTCCCATGATCGTTGACGCTGTACTGCACCAATCACTCATCATTCTTGCTTGCATTCAGATCGCTCTTTATCGCGTCTGCGACCGTGTTTTGGGCGTTTCGCATCGTGGAGGATGCTAAGCGGCCGATCGACGATATGGCGTTTGTGCCTGGGATCGTGTCGCATCAGAAACCGTTTAGCTTGGTGTTTGAGCTGAGGAAGGATGTGTCCCATCTGCGTGAGGTGATGAGTGCTGGCCGGGCTGGTTGACAGTAAGGTGTTCAAGATCATTGATGATCTTATGAGCACTGTTAACTGGATGGAACATTGTCAATAGTTTCTGATACATAATATCCATTGCATGCACATAATAATACAAAGTGACTAGTAGAGTATTTTACAGTCAGGTCTGGTTTTGCATTGCACATTCCCTACTGGCTATTTTCAATATCCCGCTGATACCCGATATCGTGCAGTCGGCCGTTTCTTGGAGCACATTTTAACGGCATCGGGCGACGTCGCCATCCTCGGCGCATGGACTGGAACCGCAAATAATAACAACAGTTGTCTCCCCATGAACCTCGCTGTCTACAACTCAGTCGTTCCGGTGCATATTCCGTGAATCAGCCCGCCCAAGCTAGATCGGATAGTCACAGAATTACGTGCATCCACAGCCGACCTCTCTCTCGCCACATCACTCTATGAATGGTTGAACAAGCTTCCGTTAGTATCCCTTTCTTCCACTCGTCTGCACCTTCCCTACATTCGTTTTCATATCGCCAAAGTTGCTCGCTCGTTCAGTTCAGTTCCCGAGTTGAGCATACGCAGATATCGCGCGACATCCGCCGCCGCTCGACAAAGTCTTTTCGCATGGCGTCGCTGGGCTTGACCCGACGACACAAACACTTAGGCTAGTTGCTCGTCTGAGGCAACCCTTTTGGGCGCTCTTGCTCGAAAAAGTTTCGCTGGTGGTGTATAGGCTCGTCGCAGTGGACAGCTTGATCATGGTTCGCATTCGTGAAAAGGTGTCGTTAACAAGCTCGATGGATGGCATCGAAACGCTCTATGTAAAGTAGCATTCCGTTCCATTTCAGCTCTTCAATCTATCCGGGGTGGTCTTTGTTGAACGTGATGATTAATTTCTAACAAACAAAAGCCATCAGAGTTAACGTACCCGTGGATATTTGCCAAAAGAACGAGTGAGCAAGTCCTACACTCTGGGCTCTCGAGATTTGTAAATTTTTCGTCTGCTGAGTGTAGATGTGAAAAGCAGCTGAAGAGCGTGGATAAGCATACTTGCCCGCTTATCTTGTATACTAGAGACGTCGCACCGCCGAGCACAGCGTCGTTCTGAATAAATGACGCATTGCAACATCCGCTCAAACTCATGATCGACATCCTCGATCGCAGTGCGCAATGCACGGTCGAGCTCTAGGACAGGGGTACTCGGAAACTTGTAGAGGGTGAAGACAATAGTGTCTCGTAGTGACTGCCTTGATCTTCCAGAGACCCAGTGGCAGAAGTCGTGGCGAACTAGTACTAGTTCTCGAGTAGTCGAAACTGAAAGCCATTGCATTGTCAAAGATGTACTCACATACATCACACGTTTGTCATTCGGCGAGTTGCTCGACCGTTCCTTAGATCCACGATAACGTGTGAGTCGCGATGACCCACCTACAAGTAGTACGAACAGTTGAAGCTGAAAACATGGACAACCCCGGAACGTCCCTAATGAGGTAGGACACCCGCCGTCCCGAAAGGCGCCATATCTCAGCGCCTTTCCCCTCCTGTGCCTCCCTTTCCCTGTTCACCTGCGTCAGCGATGGTCAATGATCCTGTCAGCTTTGGCAAGGGTGCCACTCGCGTCGAAGTACTTGTCCACCATTTTCACTCTTTTGATTATGTGATTGATACCTGAGATAGGTCATTTCCGTCCTAGCGAATTGCGGGAGAGACACAGATAAGGCCAAGCGGGCCCTTGTGGCATGGATTCGACGCAAACAGGACAAAGGTCGCAGCACTGAGCACATCTTGGCCAAGCTACGAGACATTGAATCAAAGGCTTGTCCCTATCCATTAGTTTGGACTAAGACCGCAGCTAATTGTCCCCAAGTTCATAGAGGAAACCTCTTTGCACGGTGTTTTCCGTGATGCCAGAGAGGAGACCTTCCTTCCTAGATCACCAGAATTCCCTTCACTTAAACAAAGTCCAGAGCACCGGGTGCCAGGCTCTGCACCTATCATGACGTCCATGCCTCACAATGTAGGAGCTAGCCTAATGTCTTGTTACCAACTCCTGCATATTTCTCATAGGGGACCAGCCCGGCAATCTCACCTTCGCTTCTCTCGCAGGGCTCGTCGCAAATGCCGGAGGTCTCCCCTGCGAATCCGAATCACCCCTTCAATCGAGGAATACTACTTCCGCAACCTGTCTCAGGCATCTCGCCCAGGCCCTCTCGTTTACCACATATTGAAATCCCTCGCAATCGATCACTTCGAAATGTCACATATCCTCTCCATGGGCTACAGACCCCTCCCTCGGGTAGTCTCCCGGAACTGCCATTATCACCTAATTCCACAATGGAAAGACTCCAGGAAATGGTTGAGGGGTTCCGTACTAAGCTTGTTAACTCCCAATGTACAGCCAAAGAGCGGAAATATGCCCTAGAGCAGACCGTCAAATTACTACGCGAAGAACTTGCCACACAGAATACTAAAACTAGTGCGTTCCCTGTTGATCATTTCCTAATCAGTTGCCCATGAAACGATACATTAGAAAAACTTGAGAAAATCATGCAACAACACCGTATCACTCTCGACGACATCAATGACAACTTCAAGCGGCTCCGCACCGAACTTGTCGATTCGCAAAAGAGAACAGATAGTCTCACTAAGATGCTTCACACGTACCAGCAAAAACATCAATGTGAAACGCTGTTTGCTGATGGCTATGTAATCGATGCTGCTGTGTCTCTTTTACAGCTTATGAGGCTCATGAACGAAGGCGAGAAGGCCGACACGATCATCATGGACTGGCTTCCGGGTGAGTTTCGTTACTACTGAACAGAAAATGTGTTCAATTACTACCCGCAGGGTTTGTAAACAAATGCATCATTGGGCCGGAGCGAACCAGTGATGATGCCTCACGCAGCAACAAACGTGATGAAGGACATTCTACCTACGCGTTTCAAGAATCAACTAACGATGCGCAGAATCTGGTACAACTATTTTGCGACTCTGTATTCAAACTGATCCTGATTTCTTACAGATCTCGGGGTGGAAATTTGATGACCTTGCAATCACGATTCAGCTGCGATCGTGCGAGGCTCTCCTCGCAGCGGGTCGCACTAAGGAGGCCGGAGAGTCTGTACTGCGCATGGTAGAACAAAAGATCAATTTGACCAAGCCCATCGAGATCTGGGTTGCTGGTGAGCTATCGCTCTACATGTTCTTTCATCACATCTAAAATTTCAGGAAGACTTTGCGCAACAATGTCTCACCACGAGCTTCGACAGCATATCACATCCTTTGATGCCACTATTGAGAGAGTGGGCAAAATCAAGACTGACAACTGGGTCGTGGAAAGATGCCTTGACTGCTGCGACTGGCGTGAGCATAGTTTTGCTTCGAATCGCTCGTGGACCTGACGTGAATTTGGCCTGTAGTATGTACTCCCAAGATTCATAATCTATCAAGTCATATGTGAGCATCTCGAAATGACTGGCCATGTAGCAGACGCAGTTTTGTGTTTCCACAAAATATATGGCGAAGCCTTGGCGCAGGAAATAGATGGCACACAAGCAAATTGGACTGAGGGTGAGTGATCATGTGTTTACAATACAGGAGACAGCTAATTGACTATTCTCTGTTAGGTTTTAGATCTCGATGCTGTGGAAAGCTAGAGGACCTCGGGGATATTGCCATGAATAATAAAGAATATGACGCGGCCATCTCACAGTACACAACTGCATTGTCTCTAGACCCTGCTACCAAGCAAGTCCTCTTGGTTAAGCGAAGCACAGCACGTATGAGAAAGGGCGAGTGGGACGATGCCTTGAAGGACGCAAATGAAGTAATTGCTTTTAACCTCCTCTTTGCTTATGCTAACGGTGATTCGTCAGGTGATCAGGCTTGATTCCGATTCTCCGTTGGGTTACGAAATGAGACATGATACCTTGCATCGCAAGGGAGATCATGAAGATGCAACACGCGCATTTGAGACAATGCTGCTGAAAATGTCAGAATCATCTGATCCTAAGATGCGCGGTGAGGGTACTCACATCACGTGGATATCCATATACTGAAAGCATCTAACAGAACGATCCCGCCACTATGTCAGGCCAGAAGAGACCAAGGAAATGATTCGCGCAACTATCTACGTTACTATTAGTGACTCCCCTCCAGTGCTCATCGACACCAGTTCTGGTCGTCTCTGTGACAAATCAGAGCAGGCTGCTGGATTCGAAAGGACGCCAACCTTCTGGGAGCTCATCTCGTCCACGACCACAGACATCGACACATCTCGTATCGCGCAGGAAGTTGGGGAATACTTCCGCTACGCTACATTCTCACACACGTGGGAGGTCAACGAACCTCTGTTTGAAACGGTCATCAAAGTTGGGGTGTATGATCTCGAGGCATCTCCCGCTCATGAGAAGCTTCAAATGTTTTGCAAGATTGTCCGAGAGGCAGGATTCAAATGGGCATGGAGCAATACGTGCTGTGTCAACGCAGGGAATCATTTCGTGTTCCAAGAAGCGCTGGTTAGCATGTTCAAATGGTACGAACGCTCCGCAATGACGATCATCTTCCTCCGTGGGGTTGACCGTCTAGCAAAGCGCGGTGCTCTGACATGGAGCATATGGAATATGCGAGCATGGACATTACAGGAGTACCATGCCTCAAAGGTGGTCCGAATCTACACTGAGGACTGGACGCCATACTTGGGTCTCGAGATCTACAATCACAAGGAGTCACCAGAGATTATCTCAGAGATGGAAGAGGCCACGGGTATTTCGGCGCAAACATTGATGGCACTTCGACCTGGCCTTAACAACATACGAGCAAAGCTTCATCTGGCCTCCACACGCCGGTCAATGCGGGTCGAGGATTCTGCCTACTCGTTGCTAGGGATATTCTCTTTGTCCCTACCAATCACATATGGTGAGGGAGACAAAGCACTTGGGCGGCTCTTATCACAATTACTCGCGAGCTCGGGGGACATGAGCATCCTTGCGTGGACGGGGAGATCCAGCAGCTTTAATAGCTGCCTTCCATCTAGTATCACTGTCTTCAGCCAGCCTCCGACCTCACACATACCACCAGCCGTTGCAAACGCTGAAATTTCTGCCGGATTTCGTTCGCTCGACCTCACCTTGCTTACAATGTTGTATGACAGAGTAAATGAACTGCCTGCACCATCATTTTCAGGACTCCGAATGAAACTTCCATGTCTTGCCTTCAAACTTAGACAGCTATCAGTCTCTCGGGATGGATTGGAGTATGTTTCCCATGCACAAACGAAAGCGCTCGGGGTTGTGGAGATCAGAACTGACGAAGATCTCTCCCAGCTGGGTCCTCTATACCTCGCCCACCCGTGGATTGACTATCTCCTCGATAGACAACCTGTTGAGAGTGTATCCGAGACAATTACTGAAGAGAATACGGATGACCAATCGTCTGTGCTGCGTGAGCTGCCATCTTTCCCTGGCCCATCTACGACTGGGCAAACACGAGCGGCACGCCTCCTCAGTCGCCTTGGGCGAACTTTTGGCGGACGATCTATCATACCTATCCTAGGCACTACATCCTTCTTGCGTCCTTCAACCATGTCGCCTTCCAAAAAGCAGATGCGTGTCCCCCAATTTATCGCTCGGCTCAGGCAACCATTTGGTGCTCTGTTACTCACTGCCACTCGCCGGAATATAGACGAATACAGGCGAGTTGCTGCGGAGAGTTTGATCACAGTACAAGTGGAGGAGATTACACCGGAAATATTGGACAAGCTGATAAATAGTGTACGGATGTTGGACGTACTGTGATGGTTTCTCTCGTTCTCTCATTCTCCATGATTCAGGTCCCTCTACCATTCCTTGAACCTGGAAGAATTCTACATGTTGTTTGAATGTCTGTTTGTGTGGTGGATTGATGTGAACTACAATGTGTAGTTATCTCATTCCTCAGTTGGATTGCCACCTGCAAGCCACTTTGAAGTGTCCATGGCCAGTGCCCGCTGAGGAGGAAGGGTCTAGAGGTCACTTTGTACGCACAGCCGGTTGAACTCGTTGGGTTTAATAAATGAGTGACGGGCCACGCTCCGGGCGTAGTGGTACAGTCTGATCTCTTGAGGACGATGAGATGATTCTCGATGATCGGACCAAGTTTTCATTGAGGGAGGATATGGCGCGTTGTAGTTGCTACCTCACCTTCAATACATGAATATTTTCTGGTCGTGACTCTAAGAAAATGATGTACATCACTGCTGTGTACGGATCGTGCTATTCCCAGGTGAAAAATGTCCATCGGTACAGAGAATACATCAAAGGCAAATGAATTGCATACAGATAGAAAGTCTTACTGTTTGCGCACAAGATCTTGGCAGATTTACAATCCATCACATTATCGAGGTAAATTGCCAATGGATTGTAATGTAGTTGCAATTTCAGTATCAATTGATAGGTTGAGTAACATTTACGGCCCGATTGCGTGCGTATTCTCTGCAGAATGGAAAGGCTTGGACACCTCTTGCAAAATTGTGCGTTGGGGTGACTGGGGGTGTGCCTGGGAATTAGGTTGGTGGCAGACCTTGAGTCAGGGTACAACTTTTTTTTTTGAATCCTTTTTATGTCCACCTTGGAGTATTAGGACAATCAAACTAACCGTAAAAGGGGGCTCCCATTCCCCGCCGCACTCGATCGTACGAATGTCCCAATGTGAGTTACCCCAGGGTACATACTCTTGCCTGACGTAACAGGTAAGTCCCGTTTACTGGGCGGGGACCTTAAACCTCGGTTCAATATTCAGTCCAGAACCTATAAGTATAAGCAAGCCTATCTCGCATCACCACTCGTCTTCCCCTTGCCCACTTCATAGTTCTTCCGAAGCAGAGACGACGCCTACATGACTGGCCTCACCACCTTGCCACCTCGCCCTCTCACCTTCTCTCGCCCACACGGCCACCTCGCCCGCCTCGCCATGTCGCCCTTTTGCCCTCCTTGCCACGTCGCCCACTCCCCCTCGCCCTCGTTCACCCGCTGGCCATGTCGCCCTCTCGCCTTCTCTTGCCCTTTTGCCCCCTCTTGCCCTCCCTTTCGCCATGTCGCCCACTCCCCCTCGCCCTCGTTCACCCGCTGGCCACGTCGCCCTCTCGCCCTCTCTTCCCCACCTTCCTTCTTGCCCCCCTCTTGCCCTCCCTTTCGCCATGTCGCCCACTCCCCCTCGCCCTCGTTCACCCGCTGGCCACGTCGCCCTCTCGCCCTCTCTTCCCCACCTTCCTTCTTGCCCCCCTCTTGCCCTCCCTTTCACCATGCTCGCCTGCCTGACGCGGCGCCCACACCACCTGGAGGACACAACGACGATGACGACATTGCCCTCCCTTGCCCATTCGCCACGTCACCCTCGCTCGCCTGCCTGACGTGGCGCCCACACGGAGGACACGACGATGCCTGTGCAGCTGCATCCACACCACCGTCGTCGTCTGGAGGACACCGATGACAATGACATGTGCGCGACCGCACCCACACCGCAGCCATTGCCTGACCCAGGACACGATGATGATGATGACGCCGACGATGCGTACAGGCTGCACCCACACCACCGCCACCGCCTGGAGGACACGATGACAGTGCCGACGCCTGCGCAACAGGGATGAGGGTGGGACACGACGACAATGACGATGACCACAGCGCAACGAAGAAGACGCCACGAGGGCAACGCGACAGCCATGATGCGATGCCCACGATGCGACGAGGTCGTCCGACCCCCACCGTCCCGTGCCGTCAACAAGTCACCCAATCACGATGCCTCAGTACTTGACTTGGATGCCGACCTCGGAGTAAAATTACCTTTTGTGTGCTGTTTGCCAGAAGTAAGGTGAGTTACTTTGATCCATATAGTACTTTTTGTGCCATTCTGTTCTGACCCCAGAAATGCAGTCTCTTATCAGACTCGCTCACCGGCACCTTTCATAACCCAGTGCAGGGTGATCATGCCACAGGGTAAGTAAGGTTATCCTTACGATAAGATCTGAGTAGGTCGAATATGTGTTTATTTGATAATAAATAAAATTATGCAATTTATTTGATTAATTGATCTGGATAAATATTTATTTTTAATATTTTAATATTATTATTATTGTTATAACCTTTATATGGTGATGGTTATAAGACCATAAAGAGGTTTATAAGATTTTTATACTTTTCCTAGTAGTTGGCGAATGAAAAATATTGTGGATTATGTCGGACATCCTGCGACAGAATCTGCAAATGTCGGCTTTGATAAAATCTCTGTGGTAATTAGCCATGGAAGGAACCTATATAATCCTATATAATCCATTATCTTTTCCCTCGGCTGATTATGGATGATTATGTGCATTATTCCAATTATTTTCGGATTATATAGCCTTATGGCTCGCTTGTTTTTTGAGCGATGTGGCACACCCATACTCCCCGACATGAAAATCCCTACAACCATTATAAAGAATAAGATGTCGAGAAGCACAGGGAAAGAGCCAGCTTCCAAGAGTTACCCACTGATTATCCGTGGGTCGACCCATACCCACCTCTGCTCACCCGGGTCGGGTTCGGGTAGCAGGCCCCAAAGTGCCAAACCCACGGGTATGACCCGGGTTTTATCCGGATACCCATGCTAGACCGTAATCGCAGTAGAAATGAGCGCCGAAAACACGAGGCGTGCCCTATTTCAGGAAAGGCCCTGAGGCTGTAGCACGTTCCACAGCTTCTTCGTCACCCCTTGATTTTTCGGTATCGTCCAAGTGGTCGGTGATGAGTGGTGCGTACTGAGCTATGAGTTGCATCGTTGCTAATTGCTGGATAAGAATATTTTCAACCCATTGAGATTGACGCTGGCGACGAGGTGAATGCTTTGAGATTTACGGCGAATGGCGAGTATCTCGTCAGTGGTGTGGCTGCGGGTGTTCAAGTGTGGCGAGTGGAAGATGGCGAGCAAGTAGCGACGATGAAAGTGAAGAATGCTTACTGTCTTGCTGTCTCCAAAGACGGCAGATTCCTCGCAGCGGGGTCAGTCTGGGGCAATGTTTGGGTTTGGGATGCAACGAACTACGAACAAGTCTTTGCGGGTTACATCGGTTTATCGACCATCCACGACGTCGATTTCTCGGACTCCACTCGACTCGTCACTGCTAATGGCGATGATAACACCTCCACCATTTGGGACATTGCAGTATGCAAAAAAGTACACTCACTCGACCATGGCCAGTGGGTTGGAGCAGCTAAATTCTCTCCAGAAGGCGACCGAATCGTGACGGCCACTGAGGAATACGTCCGAGTCTGGGACAGCGACGGTGGGCGCCTACTAGTAAAGATCGGAGTGCCAGTGGACCCATTGCGCGGTCTCCTCTGGTTCAACAACCATCTCTTCGTCAAAACCGTGGACAGCAAAATCAGGCAAATTGATTCATCCACCGGGGCAACTGTCATTGAATGGTCAGTTCCTCCTGACGGCTCATGCATTGCCATGCCGCAACATGGGCAATTCATAGCATACGCTACCAAGGACAAAATCACCTTTTGGGACACCTCGACACACTCCCAACGTGGTCTGATCCCGCGGGGCAGCGAAGGACGTTCAATTACACTCTCCCAAAACGACCAGCTTCTTGCAGTTGTACGAGATCGGAAGATCACCATCAAAAACCTTTCTTTTATCAAGGTATGTCTTCACATGAACAAGTTCCCATTTCTCATCTGCTCGTTACACAAGGAGCTGGATATTCGTATTGACAACGCTGCACTTGATGCATGGAAAAATGGTCAACTCACAGAGGCGGAAGCGTCACTGACTGCAGCAATCCCGACGTCCAAGGATACAGCCCATCATGTACTCGCTAGTCGAGCTCTTGTCCGGGCACGCATGCGACACTGGGATGCCGCACTCGTTGATGCCGAGGAGGTGCATTCACTCTACTCTCACATATATGGATGCTGACACAATTCTAAACCAAGTCGATCGAAATTCAGTCATCTACCTTCGGTTATATTGCGAAATGTGTGGCTCTTGTCGGCAAGGGGGACACACACGCGGGACGTCGAGTGTGCGACATTGCCTCCCTGCTCTTCCATTCAGATCACGTTGCCATTCTTCTTATCAAGGTGTGTTTCCGCGCAACACCCCCCGGGTTTTGTTTAGCTTCTTTCGTCTTAGGCTGTTGTCCTGTTCATGGCTGGCGAGCACGATGATGCAATATCACGTATAAACGAGCTCATTACTG
>JBBPNZ010001163.1:0-10747 GCA_038091195.1 Phylloporus rhodoxanthus
TGTGATCATAAGCTCGTCAAACCTCCATCCCGAGATCTGCAAAATCGAGATCAATTTCGCTGCATAGCGAGATAATTGAGGATATACCAATGAGACTATCAGCGGCGGTTGACGAGTGCCATTACCCAGTTTAATTCGGGCGACTTCAAAGGACCGAATCGCACGCTCATACTTGCTGCTCTCCATATGCAAATTCCCGCAGTGAAGGTGCATATACGCCTATCGGAAACCTCAGTGGTGACGCTACTGGATATAAGAACATGTTTCGCGTGCCTGGACTACATTTAATGCTGGGTCCACCCACCCGTCAGTAATGAGGTCATCCATGCGTGATATGGCATCGACATGCTTTCCGGCCATGAAGAGGACAACGACCTGAAAACAAAAGAGGTTGAAAGAGAACCAAGGTTGTGCGGGATCACGCACCTTGACAAGAAGAAGGGAAACATGATGTAAAGTGTAAAGCAGAGATGCAATATCGCACACTCCACATCCGCTGTCCACATCCCCTTTGCCAACAAGGGCCACACACTTTGCAATGTAGCCGATGACGGATCTCCGGAATTCGATGGACTTGGTTTAACGTGGTGTTAGCGTCCACGTATGCGAGGGAAGTGTAATAAGTACCTCTGTTGCGTCGACGAGGGCCGCGTCCCATTGTCCCAAGCGTGCACGAACAACAGCTCGACTAGCGAGTACATGATGCCTATTGTGCGACGACAGGGTTGCTGCAGATAGCAATCCTTCTGCACACACGAGTTGACCGGATTTCCATGCATTAAGTGCAGCATTGTCGATATCAAGTTCTGGGTCCTGGAAAGTGAGGTAAGAGAGATGTAAAAAAGACGGATTGAAGGCAGGACGCGGAACGTACCGAGACGGAACGGAATATGACAGAAGATACGGCTTTTACGATGATTTTTGTCTCTGCAGCAATTGCAAGGAGCTGGCCGTCTAAAGACCACGTGATTGAACGTATGTCGTGGGTGTGTTGGATGAGACAGAGTTGAGAGTATGTCGCGGTGTCCCAGACGGTGATGGTTCTCCCTGCGGCGTAGGCTATGAATTTTCCGTGTGGTGGCAGGGCAATGCACGACCATTCCGAGTTGACATTAGGAACTGGCCACTCCGAGACGGTTAACCCGGTGTCTGAATCGATTTCCTTGATTGTGCCGTCGTTGGTTTGGACGAAGATGTGGTTGTTGCGCCAGAGGAGATTGCGAAACCATCCCACTTGCACTTCGATGTCGAGAAGTATTCGACCGTTGCTATCCCAGACCGAGACAGAATTAAAAGTGGCCGTTGCGATTCGATCGCCTTGTGGTGAGTATTTGGCTGCGATAACCTCCCAGTCGTGTTCTAGTGTGCGCAGTTCTTGGCACACCACAAAGTACCAAAGAGTGGCTGTGTTACCACGGCCATCGGTGGAGACAAGCAACGTCGAATCTGGCGAGAAATCGAGGTCGTCGACGTCTGCGAATCCGATCCGGCCCTCCGCAAAGACTTGTTCGTAGGTCCTCGCGTCCCAAACAAACACCCCGCCTTCCCGTGAACCCCCCGCGATCCATCTTCCATCGTTGGATGCAGCAACAGCCTTGGTACGCCCCACTGGCATCGTCACTACTTGTTCACCGTCTGCCACTCGCCACACTTGAACGCCCCTCTTACTACCACTGACGAGGTGCTCGCCATTCGCTGTAAACGTCACTACATTCACCCAGTTGGCACCTGTGTCAATTTCAAGAGGCTGCAGGAATTCTTCTGAAACACTCAGCACCAACACATTTATCTGGCCAGTACGCACCACTCCTCATCGACATGGACATTGGCGACTAGCAATCAAGGGAGTAAACGAAGAAGATGTGGTCTGCACCCATACCCTTTGCCCTACCTCGTGTATGGAACTTCATTTCGGTCCCTATCGCTCGGTCTCGACTCTCCTTATCGAACCAGCAAATATCCCTCACTGTTCATTCCCGCGGGTCATTCAACCGCCCATGCCTTGTCATCGCGGTCTGGTTGAAACACATTTTTGTGGTCACCGTCCAACAAAGAACAGACCCCATCCAGTTTAGCATTGACCCAGGCATCGATCCAAGCGATGTCGTCATGGGTAGACATAACTCACAACCATTACGGTGATTCAACATGCATTTATGCCCGGCTCATACCGTAATAACTGGGGTGGTTCCAGGTTCACTGGTGTCTGCCCGCCTCGTGCACAAGGTTCAACGATCAAGGTCCACGACGAGGATGCTATAAGGCACCTCTCGCATACGAGTCCATACTAGAAGCGGGGTCGTCCCCACAGTGGCTGCGCTGCCCATGACGACGACACCGACGACACCGACGACACCAAGGGAGGCGAGCACCGTCATATACAGATGTGCGACAATCCACCCTACCCGGATGAGCCCCGTGTTGACTGCAATCCAATGAGCACCCATTCACCATGCCAATAAAAGGCACACGTGTACACCTCGCTCGGGCCCGTTTTGCGAGTGTTTCCGGCGCGCAGTACCCCCTACTCACGGAGTTGAGCACAATCGCATTCCCCGACCCATCTCTGTCATAATACACCAGCCGCTGCCGCCATCAGCAACATCATTCGAGACGGTACTAGACTCACCACTACAATGGCCCCATACATGTCCTTGAGCAACTTGGCTCACTGTCCTGTATCTATACGCGTAAACACCATGTTCCTCTTCCCTGCGGTACCCAGCCGCCATTTCTGGGCTACCTCGGTCAGCTTGGTGACTGCCTCTTGCCATGCTTAAGGCGTTGCGACGATCATCACGAGTGGTCGGTGAGGGGCATACGTGACGTGCTGGAACAGGTTGCGCAAGAGCTCAAACGCACTCGGGAAGCGGTCGTCGTGCAGCCACGCGCGGGCCTCGGCGGGGTCAGAGGATGCAAAGGTGAGCGCATAGGTCGCAACAGGCGTGCGCGCGTTCTTGTCTTTGAGGCGAGGAGCGCCGGAGTGATGTATTTGTCAAGGAGCTCGGGGGCGATGGAGACGTAGACAGGCGGAGAACCCAACGAGAACTGTGACATCGTTCTGTGCAAGGAGTTGTCAGTACGCCCGACGATGTGAGGAGGTGAGATTGACCACGATGCGCGTGTCGTATGTGTCGTGGGCGACTCGTGGAGCAAGAGGTACACGACGGGATTGTCGTGTACAACAGCATGGGCACGTCAGTCATGCGCAGGACGATGAGCGAGAGGCGTATGAGCTAGAAGCCTTGTCAGCAAAGGAAACAAGCAAGTCATAGGACCATCCTCCGGTGTACTCGATCTTGATACTGAGTGTATAGAGAAACATCATCGGAAACCCTGTCATGCCTTGGCTCGTACACAGCGCCTAATTGCCTCGTTCACAGTCGATCTCAGTGACGAGCTTCAGTTGCATAGCTGGGTCCATGCATGCACGAGTTTTTTTTTGCAATGGGGGTGTGAGTGGACGACCAATAAGAGAACAGAGGTATGGACAACTTGATGAATGCGGGGTCCTCGAGAGTCGAGATCGATATCAGAGGATTGAGGGCAACGACGGTGCCAGAAGGGTTTGCATTTGAGCGCGGTGTTCTGGCGCGGTCGGCGGCTCTTGTTTAGTCGATGTTGGTGTTGGCGTCAGTACTTCGACCTCGTCAAGTGACGTTGCGGTGGGTTCGTCATGGGGATTTTCAATGATGAAGTAGAATCCATATAAATTCATTTGTGGGTATCCATTCTCATTACAGATCTGGGGCACAGTCTGCAGTGGGGTGAAGGGGTAGCCGCATCCCCGTTGATGGCACAATTTACATGGGCAAAGCCTAGGTCGATTTTGTCAGCCTTGAGGTGGTCCATCCATGACATGGATTCCAGGTGGGCTCAAATTGTCGACAATACGGCGAAAAAAATAGATAGACCTGCGAAAAACCGGTCGAGACGTGCTTTCCATAAAGGGTACATCGGCTGGGCAAGTTATCTAGTAGACAATAGAACAGTTTTCAGTACAGACACACTACAGGCAACCATCAACCAAAAAAAAACCATCTCGATGCCGCCGAATGACCATTAACCGCTGTCATGACCTGTACCAGGTGCAAAAAGGCAAATATCTCGATTGTTAGTCCACTGTCATCCAACCTATGAGGCAGTGGCAACAACTCACCTGTTTCCAACCATCCAAGAACTTTCTTTTGAGCAATTTGATGTGAATGCATTTTGGCTTCTTCCACCTGCCAGAGTGGGATTGCTGATCCTCATATAAACTGCTACAATCTGAAAGGACAAACTGGACATACTAGCAGAACATTATAAGGCAGTCATACATCTGCAATGAAAGTGAGCACAATACCTCATCACCTTTGGCATGTGGGATGATGTGAGCAGCCTGGCATTCAGCTCCTTCCTCTCTCGTGATTACACAACAATTGCCATCACGCCGGGAAACATTTACGCGGAAGGTGGAACTTCGAAAAGTAGCAGATGAAGTAACGCAACTGTTTAGTCCTTCGATATCAGCAAGCCGGTACCTTCCTGTTTCAATGACACCTTGTCAGTGAAGGGCAGCTGGAGACATGAAGGCTTTACCATCAGGAACGAAATAATAGCTTTCAGCAAGCCCAGCGTGCAACGTTTCGTAATTGACGACGTCGGAACTTCCAGGTACCGGACCATCAAAGAGATCACCTTTTGCACCAAGAGAAGCAAAGGCAACAAAGCGGAGCCACTGTATGTAAGAGGCCAAACAGAGAACCTTGCAATATGCTCCGGTGGGATATCCAGGGCACGAATCCATTTACCGTTGCCGCTGTCTTGCATATAGATGTTGACCATGACGATGCGGCGGCAGTGGCCCAGTCGATGCCATTTTCGCGAAGTACAATATGCTTAGGTAAAAATTTTCCCATCCCTACGATTGAGGTTGATCAGCCTTGACTCCATTCGTGTCTTTGGTCCACTGCTCCGCATCCATCGTCACTACCTGCCGCGACATCCAACAGCCACTTTTGCGTGTCCTCGATCAGCTTGGTCGATATGGTACCTTGCTTTGCAGGAGGCAGCGCGACGGTCAACACGAGCGGGCGCGTACATGACCTGCTGGAGCACATCGCACGAGAGCTGAAACATGCTCGGGAAGCGGTTGGCATGCAGCCACGCATGGACGTCAGCAGAGTCTGACGATGCAGAGGTGAGCACATAGCTCGCGGCGCGCGTCCTTGTCTTTGAACGCGAGGTTCAGCTTGCCCTGACCACGTTGAGGCATCCCCGAAGGAGGTCAATGAGCGGACACATGAGACACTTGTTTGCAAACGTCAGCGATGGTCCTGATAGATCCCCTGGCCAAGGAATTGTTCATACATAAGAATGCAATAACAACGCAGATATGGATATCGACACGACGAACAATACTGAGAACACGATGAGAACATGTGTACAAAGCACGAAAGCAGACTCAGGGAGAAAGATAATCTCACGAAAGCATCAAAGCACGTCCAACACCCGTACACCCTGTATCAACCTGCTCAATGTGGCCGACGTCATCTCCTGTACCTGGACTGTGATCGGATTCTCCGTGGCGATCCTCTTGTATTCTGCCATGTTCCGTCGTGTGGGTGCGAGTAACAGCGCGCCGAATGGTTGCCTCAGCCGTGCAAGAAATTCCATCTGCACGTCCATCAGTGGCGCAGTAGGAGACGGAAGCGACTCTGCATCATCCAGATCTGGATCTGCATGCGAGGTGCTGGAAAGGTCTGGAAAAGAATCAAACGACGTAAATTCGTCCAGCTCAGAAATTTTATCCTCGTGAGATGTAATCTCTGACATCATTCCAACAGCATGTCGGTCGAGAAGAAAATCAATCCAAGGGTGAACGAGATATAGAGAATCCAGCCCTGCGAGATTATGCCTCGACTTGATCTCCACAACTCCGAGCACACTAGCCTGTGCACGAAAGACGATCTCTGATCCATTCTGAAAAGGTGATATGGTCCTGATCTTGAAGGCGAGGCACGGAAGCCTCATCCGCTGGGCTGCGAAGGTCGGCGTGGGGAGCCTATCCACTTCTCCATACAACCTCGTCACCAGGTCGAGGTTAAGTTCGGAAGCATGCAGCCCGACGGTGATTGTTTCCATCTCGGCGTCGGGGATGACGGGCGGAATGTGTGAGGCCGCCGGCTGGCTGAACACGACGATACTGCTTGGAAGACAGGTATTGAAGCTATTGGGTCTCCCATTCCATGCAAGAATACTCGTGTCCCCGGAGCTCGTGAGTAGTTGTGACAAGAGTCGCCCCAGAGCCTTGTCTCCCTCACCATAGGTGACCGGTAGCGTCATTGAGAAAATTCCAAGCAACGAGTAGGCGGCATCCTCGACCCGTGTCGTCTGCCGTGTCGAGGCCAAACGAAGTTTCTCCCGTATGTCTTTCAACCCAGGGCGGAGTTCCTTCAAGGATTGCGCCGAGATACCCGTTGCCTTCTCCATCTCCGAGATGATCTTAGGCGACTCCTTGTGGTTGTAGATCGTCAGACCCAAGTATGGCGTCCAGTTCTTGGTGTATATTCGGACGACTTTTGATGCGTGATATTCCTGCAAGGTCCACCCTCGCGAGTTCCATCTACTCATCATCAGAGCGTCAAGCTCCGCTAGTTCGTCAACATCACAGAGGAAGATGATGGTCATCACAGACCCCTCGTACCACTTGAACATGCTAACGAGGGATTCTTGGAGTACCGTGGGATGCTTTTGGTCAATACAGCATGTATCGCTCCATGCCCAGATGAATCCCTCATCTCGTACGACTTTGCAGAACATTTTAAGCTTCTCGTGAGTGGGAGATGCCTTGAGCTCGTACACCATAATTTTGATAACCTTTTCGTGCAGAGGTTCATTGCCCTCCCATGTGTGCGAGAACGTGGCATAACGGTAGAATTCCCCAACCACTTGGTCGATGAGAGCGTGATCAATGTGTGTGGTCATGGATGCGATAAGTGTCATAAAGGCTGGCGTCGATTCGAATGCGGCAGCCTGCTCTGATTTGTCGCACAGACGACCAGAGAAGGCATTGATGAGCACCAATGGCGAATCGCAAATCGCATTCTTGATAGATGTACGAATCGCTTCCTTTATCTGTTCTGGCCGAACGTAGTGGCGAGACCGCTCTACAAGGGGATATTAGTGGAAGAATATCACTGGTACAATGTGATTTCCCTCACCACAAACCTCTGGATCAGATGATTCCGACATCTTCAAGAGCATCGTCTCGAATGCGGTTATTGCGTCATCATTGTGTCCCATACCAAGTAGCGCTGCATATTTCCTCTCGTAACCCGACGGAGAAGATGAATCAAGCTTGATCACCTGAACAGCTCGTTAACATGCACGAACACGAACAAATAAAATAAAGTACTTCATTTGCGTCGTTCAAAGCATCCTTCCACTCTCCCTTGTCTGCGCGTGCCTTGCTTCGCTTAACCAGCAGGTCTTGCGGGCTAGAAGGGTCTAGCGACAGTGCCGCCGTATACTGCAAGACGGCTTCGTCATATTGTTTAGCACTCAGGGCACTATCCCCGAGGTCCCCTAGTTCGCCGCGGCATCTAGATTTAAAGTCTGATGGAGGATGATCGGAATGATTCCTTTGCTATGAGCGTGGACACTCACCATGAGTCCAATTTGCTTTCTCCCCATCCATTTCCTGTGCTAGTTCGCTAGACATTTGGTGGAAACACGCCACTGCATCCGTTACATGACTGGTGATTTTGAGGTGCTCACAGACTGCCCGATAGATGGTAAATCTTTCGAGTATAAACTACAGGTCAAGGAAACGTCAGGCATACAACGGATACCAAGGGAAGCAAATACTTACACCAATGGCAGCAGTCAAGGCATCTCTCCATGAGCCAGACGTTAGCATTAATCTTATCCATTCCTTTGCGTCGTTTAGGGCATCCTCCGGTGCACCCTTGCCCGCCCATGCGTTGCTTCGCTTCATCAGCAGATCTTGCGGAGTAGCGAGATTTAGTGACAGTGCCGTCGTGTACTGTGAGACCGCTTCGTCGTATTGTTTAGCACTCAGGGCACTATTCCCGAGGTCTTCTAGTTTGCCGCGGCATCTAGATTTAAAGTCTGACAAAGGATGGTCTTAATGATGCCTTGGCAGCCCACGTGGACACTTACCACGAGTCCAATTTACTTGCTCCTCGTCTGCTAGCGAACTCGAAATTTGGTGGAAACATGCAACTGCCTCTGCAACACGACCGGTCGTTTCGAGATGCTCACATACAACCCGATAGATTACGAATCCCTCAAGCATAAACTAAGGGCCAAGGGAACGTCAGGCATACAATAGATACCAAGGTAAGCGAATGCTCACACTGACGCCAGCAGTCAAGGCATCTCTCCATGAGCCGGACGTTAGCATTAACGTCGCCCATTCTTTTGCATCGTTTAGGGCATCCTCCCGTGCACCCTTGCCCATCCATGCATTGCTTCGTTTCATCAGCAGGTTTTGAAGGGCAACAGGGTCTAGCAACAATGCAGCTGTGTAATGTGAGATGGCTTTGTCATATTGGCTAGCATTCACGGCACTATCCCCAAGGTCCTCTAGTTTGCTGCGGCAACGATATTTAAAGTCTGATAAAAGATGGTCACATCAGCGTCGTAGTAATCGGAGGGCAGGTAGATAAGCTCACCAGAAACCCATGTCTTGGCAGGCTCAGTCATCTTGATCCCTTTATTCACTATGCGCAGTACAGACTCGCCAGCCTCCTCGATGCGATCCGCTGACAAGAGGGCTTCACAAAGGCGTTGTTGGATTGTGATTGCAAGATCATCAAATCTCCATCCGGAGATCTGTAAAATCAGTATTAATTTCGAGGTATAGCGAGAGAATTGAGGATCTACTAATGAGAGTATCAGCGGTGGTTGACGAGTGCGGTTGCCTAGTTTAATTTCGGCGTCTTCAAACGACTGAATCGCGCGCTCGTAGTTGCCGCTCTCCATGTGCAAGTTCCCGTAGAGAAGGTGCATATGTGCCTATTGGAAACATCAGCGGTGAGCCTACTGGATACGAGGACACGTTTCACGTGCCTGGACTACATATAATGCCGGGTCCGCCCACAAGTCGGTAATGTCAGTAATGAGGTCATCCATGCGTGATATCGCATCAACATGCTTTCCGGCCATAAAGAGGATAACAGCCTGAAAAGGGAAGAAGTTGAAAGAGAATCAAGGTTGGGCAGAACACGTACCTTGATCAGAAGGAGACGGGTAGCGTGCTCTGAAAAGTGCGAGAACGCAATGTCGCACACTCGAATTCCCTCGTCCTGTTCCCCCTTGCCAACAAAAGCTACACAGTTCGCAACGTAGCCAATGAAAGATCGCTGAATGTTGATGGACTGGATTTAAAACTGTCAGCGTCCATGCACGTGAGAGTGGAACAACATGCACCTCTTTTGCATCGACGAGTGCCGCGTCCCACTCTCCCAAGCGTGCCCGAACTAGGGCTCGACTAGCGAGGACATGATGGACCGTATTCTCCGATGTCTGGATCGCCGCAGATAGTAATGCTTCTACACTCGCAAGTTGACCTTGTTTCCATGCGTTGATTGCAGGGCTGTCAATGTGAAGTTCTGGTTCCTAGAATGCGAGGAGAGACCGAGATGTTGTAAAGATGGATTGAAGAGACACGGAACGTACCGAGACGGAACGGAATACAAGAGAGAGGTCAATTACGATGATGCTCCCCCTACTAGCAATTGCAAGCTGGCCGTCTGAAGAGCATGCGATTGAACTTATGGCAAGAGTGTGTGACATGAGACCGAGTTGTGAATGTGTCGCGGTGTCCCAAAAGGTGATGGTGTTCTCCCCAGGGTACGCCATGAATTTTCCATGTTGCGCCAGCGCAAATCGTGAGCAGTTGCCGGAATGAGGAATTGGCCACTCCGAGACGGTTGACCCGGTGGCTGCATCGATTTGCTTGACTGTGCCGGCTTCGGTTCTGACGAAGATGCGGTTGTTGCACCAAAAGAGATTGCCAGTCCCAGTGTACCTCATTGGCACCCTGACGTCAACGAGTAATTGACTATTGGTGCTGTCCCAGATCCGGACGGATTCTGCATTGGCTGTCGCGATTCTGTTGCCTTGCGGAGAGTATTTAGCTGCATAGACCGGCTTGTGGTCCAGTGTTTGTACTTTTTGGTTCGCCGCGATGTCCCGAATGGTGGCTGTGTCGTTACTCCCGTCCGCGGACACTAGGTGAGTCGAGTCTGGCGAGAAATCGACGTCCCAGATGAAGCCGGGTTTGCTCCGGCCCGCAAAGACTTGTTCGTAGGTCGTCGTGTTCCAAACCAACACCCCGCCATCCTTTGTCCCCCCCGCGATCCATCTTCCATCGTTGGATGCAGCAACACAGATGGTATGGTTCCCTGGCATCGTCGCCACTCGTTTGCCATCTGCCACTTGCCACACTTGAACACCCTTGATGGTGCCGCAGACAAGATATTCGTCGTTCGCTGTAAATGTCACTGCATATACATCCTCACCAACATCAATTTCAAGGAGCCAGGGATATTCTTCTCAAACACTCAGTACCAATGAAGTTTTATCTGGTCAGTACGCACCACTCGTCGTCGCCATGGACATTGGCGACTAGCAATCGAGGGAGTAAACGGAGAAGGTGTGGTCCACACCTATACCCTTTGCCCTTCCTTGAAATAGGCCCCACCCCGTGTTTTCGGTGCTTGATTGCATAGGACTT
>JBBPNZ010001164.1:0-10744 GCA_038091195.1 Phylloporus rhodoxanthus
CCCTCAGCTGGATCTGGCCCAACGTCAGCACCGCCAACGACATGCAACACAACACCCACAGGCGAGCCATCGTCGAGATAGTCTACCGAAGTCAATACCTTTCCTACCCGCTTTGCGACATCGACCAACAACTTTCTGACCGAGCTCTCCGCGTTCTCACGAATATGATACATGTACTCTTGCACGGTCTCGAGGCCATACTCGTCCACCACTAGAGCACGTCAGCGGGCGGTACATTCACGCACATTAGTCTCACTTGCGCGGATCAACTGCACCCCCTTGTAATTCGCTGCGATTTGCTGGAGACATATGAGCGATCAACGGGCACATCACGTCACTCACCGCCTTTAGATCGCTCTCCACGTCTCTGATATTGCGGCACCCAGAGCTACCCGGGTACTGCGCTGGTTTGTCCACCATGTATGCATACAGACCCTGCTGATCAAACACGCCCCCATCCACAATCTTGAAACTGACAATCTCTGCGCCCTCCTCTGCAAGGCTGACGGACGTGGGTGGCATCGACCCCGGCAGGATGCCCCCAATGTCGGCATGGTGTCCGCGGGAGGCGGTGAAAAAGATGATGTCGCCCGTGTCCGCAAACACGGGGGTGATGATCGTGATGTCAGGCAGGTGTCTGCGGGGGTGTGAGCACGCGTCTCGAGGACGAGGTGTACGCACGATCCGCCAGCGTGGGGAGAGTTGGTCATGAGCACATCACCGTCCTTGAGGGTGCCTGCATGGAGATGCATCTGGTACTTGACCGCACTGGTCGCGGGTGAGCGTGCTGTGGAGGGCGTGGGTGCACGTACAAGCTCATGGATCCGAGGTGGATGGGGATGTAGGGAGCGTTGGCGACGAGGTCGCCGTCTGGGGCAAAGAGGGCGCATGAAAAGTCGAGGCGCTCTTTTATGTTGGTGCTGATGGACGTCTTGCGGAGTGATCTGCCCATCGCCTCAGCGACGCTCATGAAGCGGTTCGCAAACAGAGTGAGGAGGATTGGATCTGACTTGGTCATGGTTGAAGTGATCTAACCTTACATAATCAACATGTCTTCTCTCCCTGACTTTGTCGCCTCTCAAGATGCCCTCCTGGAAGAGGCCGCCCTCGCAATTCCCCACCAGTTTGACCGATGCACTTTTAGCTTGGGCCATATACGTCAGTCAGTTTACCTCTGCATAACCTGCGCATCGCCCCGTGGCATCTGCGCCGCCTGCTCCGTCGCATGCCACACCGACCACGACCAGCTCGAGCTCTTCCCAAAACGCGCCTTTCGCTGCGACTGCCCGACCTCTGCGCTTCCACATCCCTGTGCTCTCCATACCGAAGAGGACCCCAACACCCTCAATCGCTACGGCCCTAACTTTTCTCGCTCCTTTTGTCGTTGTGGCAGGCCCTACGACGCGCGCACCGAACCAGAGACCATGATCCAGTGTCTCGCGTGCGAAGTGTGTCCCTCACCACTCTCTCTTCCCCGCTCACACCCCCTAGGACTGGTTCCACGAATCGTGTCTCCACCTGCGTGAGCGGCCGCCCCACCGCGCGCACTCGCCCGACTCCGACTCCGACTCCCTCCACCCACCCCTGGTCGCCGCCGATGACTACGACGCGTTCGTGTGCGCCACGTGCGTCCGCGCCATCCCCCTCGTACGGCGCTACGCCGGCACCCCCGGCACCATCGTCCTCGTACGCGACGCCGGCGAGTGGACGCGTCTCGACCACGACCCATCCGACGCGTCGGACGACGAGGCACCCACCACGGGGAAGCGCCCCGCGCCCACCTCGCACGAGCCAGACGCCAAACGCCCGCGCATAGAGGGGTGCACCGCGCCACCCGCCAACCCCCGTGCCCAGGCCGCCCTCGACGCTGGTGCGGGCGACGTCTTTCTCACCGAGGGCTTCCGCGAGCGCTGGTGCCGCTGCGCACGCGTGCGTCCCCCCTCTCTCTGATGAACCAGGCTGACGGGCGCAGTGCACGCCGTGTCTAGAGGCCCATCCGTATCTGCTCGCCGAGGAGGAGACGTACGAGCCCCCCGAGGACCCCGACTCGGGTACGTGTCGCGTATCGGTGGTGGACTGGTCTGACGAGCACACAGGGCTGTCGATCGAGGAGCTCGGCGCGCGCGCGCTCGAGCGTCTCCCGCGCGACCGCGCCATCGACGGCATCCTTGCGTTCAACGACATGCGGTGCGTCTATCCGAACACACAGTTCCGTGTGCTCATCGTGTTGCAGAAACAAGTTTGTAGAGTATTTGCGCCCGTTTGCGCGGGAGGGCAAGATCGTCGAGGCGGCGGACGTCACCCAGTTTTTCGACGCGTTGATGGAAAAGAGGGAGAGTGTGAATTAGCTGCTGCAAGAGCGTGCTTGGTAAGATACATGGCGTACGTTGGTTCTATCCTCGCTAGTCGTGTGTGTCGACAGTTGGCATCGCGCTATAATGTGCAGACTCCGGTCTTCTATATAGAGTCCGAAATGGCCCTCTGAGATAGTCCTCAAGCGCTCGAGCGTTGCCTCCAATTCCCCCTTCACAAGGCGAACACATTGCACAGTGCACAACCCCATTGTTTTCCCAAGCTGCCATGTTCCGTTGGTTGCGTTCACTGAAAGGTATTGGTTTCTATCTTTTGCCATAGAAACTTGCGGACTGACATGCACCCGCAGCTAGACTGTTTCATTCAGAGGCACATACCACTGTCACCCAGGCTCAACAGGTTGAAACTAATATCAATGGGGCAAACACCTCCACTTCCGAAATACCAGACGTTCACACTCCGAGTGCTGACACTTTGATTCTACAACTAAGGGGTCTCCGCACTCACTACGAGCAGATTGAAAACCTTGATGACCTGCCAGATGGGGCAACTGTTCTCTTTCGAGAGGTGTTTTCCCGTCCCTCACTGGCTTTCATCGTACTTGCAAGTATCGTACTTGCAGATCATCTCTCAACCCGGTACCAGCAGCTTGGGGAGATTGATGACCTGAATGAGGCCATTGTTCTCGGCCAGGGAGCACTCTCATTTTGTCCAGCTGGACACCCTCATCACTCACTGGCTTTGCGCAGTCTTGCAATTCATCTCTCCTCTCGGTACGAGCGGCTTGGGGAGATTGATGACCTGAATGAGGCCATTGTTCTCAGCCGCGAAGCACTCTTACTTTACCCACCTGGACACCCAGATCGCTCAGGGTCTTTGAACAATCTTGCAGTTGATCTCTACTTCCGGTACAAGCAGCTTGGGGTGATTGATGACCTCAATGAGGCCATTTTTTTCGACCTGGAAGCACTCTCACTTCTCCCACCTGGACACCTTGATCGCTCAGCGACTTTGAATAATCTTGCGAATCATCTCTCCTCGCGGTACGAGCAGCTCGGGGGGATTGATGACCTGAATGAGGCCATTGTTCTCTGCCGTGAAGCACTCTCGTTTTGTCCAGCTGGCCACCCTGATCGCTTAGTGTCTTTGAACAATCTTGCAGCTCATCTCTCTTCCCGGTACAAGCAGCTTGGGGGAGTTGATGACCTGAATGAGGCCATTGTTCTCGACCTGGAAGCACTCTCACTTTGCCCACCTGGACACCCTGATCGTTCAGTGTCTTTGAACAATCTTGCGAATTATCTCTCCTCGCGGTACCAGCGGCTCGGGGGGATTGATGATCTTAATGAGGCCATTGTTCTCAGTCGCGAAGCACTCTCACTTTTCCCACCTGGACACCTTCGTCGCTCAGTGTCTTTGAACAATCTTGCAATTCAACTCTCCTCCCGGTACAGGCAGCTTGGGGGGATTGATGACCTGAATGAGGCCATTGCTCTCGAGCGGGAAGCACTCTCACTTCGTCCACCTGGACACCCTGATCGCTCAAAGCCTTTGAACAATCTTGCAGTTGATCTCTCCTCTCGGTACAAGCAGCTTGGGGGGATTGATGACCTGAATGAGGCCATTCTTCTTAACCGCGAAGCACTCTCACTTCGTCCACCTGGACAGCCTGATCACTCAAATCATCTGAACAATCTTGCAGTTGATCTCTCCCTTCGGTACAGGCGGCTCGGGGGGATTGATGACCTGAATGAGGCCATTGTTCTCGACCAGGAAGCACTCTCACTTCGCCCACCTGGACACCCCGGTCGCGCAGTGTCTTTGAACAATATTGCAGTTAATCTCACCTCTCGGTACAAACAGCTTGGGGGGATTGATGACCTGAATGTGGCCATTGTTCTGGACCGGGAAGCACTCTCACTCTTCCTACCTGGACAGTCTGGTTGCTCAACGTCCTTGCACAATCTTGCAGTTAATCTCTCCTTTCGGTACAAGCAGCTCGGAGTAATTGATGACTTGAATGAGGCCATTGTTCTCGGTCAGGAAGCACTCTCACTTTGCCCATCTGGACACCCTGGTCGCTCAGCGTCCTTGACCAATCTTGCACTTGATCTCTCCTCTTGGTATAAGCATCTCAGGGGGATTGATGATGTCATGGTAGACAAACAACCATTATTTGCTCTTTATGCTGAACTTGAGCATGTCTCTCAGCCAGTCTCCACAAATGATTTGTTGGCTGCTAGAGCATGGGTTGTTGCAGCTGAAGAGTTCCACCACCCCACCACCCTTTCTGCATATGAAACAGCACTCCAATTACTTGTTGAACATTCAGCTGCTCTACCACCCTTACCTCAACACCTTGCTCTCCTCATGTCCCTCTCATCGTCCCTCGCGGTGGACGCATTCTCAGCTTGTCTTCGCAACCAATCTCCTGCCAGGGCAGTTGAGCTGCTCGAGCAAGGTCGTGGTGTTTTCTGGAGCCAGCTCACTCGTCTGCGTTCTCCACTTGACGAGGTCATGACATCGGGACTGGAAGGGAAGGCGTTGGCGGATGAGTTCATGCGTCTGACCTCGCTTATTCGCATGACACTCCATTCTCCTGGTCCAGACCAGCACGACCGCATTTGGGGTCTCAACCTTGAGCTGAAAAAAATTGTTTCCAACATTCGCCAGTTGCCCGGTCTCTCTCGGTTCCTTCTTCCTTTATTGTTCTCAGACCTCCAATCCGCAGCCAGAGATGGACCTGTCGTCATCGTGAATGCTAGCGAGTACGGGTGTGATGCGCTCGTTGTGTTTGTCGACAAAGATCCTGTTCACATCCCGCTACCGGTCACGAAAGAAGACGTTCGAGGATTATCATCGAACCTTCATACACTGAGAAAGTTTGCGACTCAGAAGAGAATGGATGTGACGACAGGTTTCCAGTCCTTCCTGCGGGAACTCTGGGACAGGGTAGTTTCCCACATCGTCGATGTCCTCCGGAGAACATGTCCTCGCCCGTCACGCATTTGGTGGTGCCCTACTGCCGAGTTCTCTCTTCTGCCTCTGCATGCTGCTGCACAGTATAGAAAAAAAGACCGGGAGAGTGTTTTGGATCTGTTCATCTCGTCTTACACCACCACCTTGACCGCCCTTATTCGTGCCAGACGGCCATACGTACACAAGTCTGAGCCCGATACTAGGAAGCATTTCATTGCAATCAGTCAAGCACAATCCCCTGGCTTCCCCAAGCTCCATTCCATCCATACCGAGCTGGCAAACATCCAACGGCACGTCAAAGCCGTCGCGACGTTCACGCACCTTAGAGGAAGGGACGGTCGCATTTCCACTGTCGGCGCGAAGCTGAGCGAGAACGAATGGGTACACTTTGCTTGTCATGGGCTCTCAAACCAGGCGCGGCCATTCGAGTCTGCATTTGCACTCCATGACGGACTATTCACAATCCAGCGCATCATCCAATGCAACCTACAGAATCCGGAATTCGCGTACCTGTCTGCTTGTCATACGACCGTCGGGGATCAGGTGAATCCGGACGAGGTAATCCATCTTGCATCTGCGATGCAATTCGCTGGATTTCGTTCTGTTGTGGGGACGATGTGGTCTGTGGCTGATTCTCCTGCGTCCAAGGTTGCGTCCACATTTTACGAGTTCATGGTGGACGAGTCGGGTCGTCTGGATCATACCCGTGCAGCGTGGGCGCTGTGGAAGACGTTAAAGACGGTCGACATACCTGTGGATCAACGCATTCTTTATATTCATCTTGGTGCCTAATCCAAGGTACTTGGATGCTTTAGCCTACCAAATATATGCTGATTTAGTATGTCAGAAGAACAGTGTAAAGGTCAATTATGCAGTAGTAGTAGGAGCTCATGTATTTTCTGCTGTCAGTTGCTGCCCATGTCTGTCCTCGTAGTTACATCAATAACAAATTATGAGATTGGATGTTACTTGAAAGAAATCTAGAGCCAACACCAAGACCTGGACTCAATCAACGGAGGCGAAGCGTTCCCCTTCAACATAGTCATTCCGTCTTATTCCACGTAACGCCCGAAACGATGGCCGCCCAGACGAACACGCTGACGTCGAGATCATTCAGATACATTGCCAGGTACCGCATGGCGCTCGTCACGAACACGTTGATCCAGACGCGTCACGCCAGCTTTTTCAGTGTGCCACGCCGGGCCGCGACGGAAGACCGCATATTCATACATGTCGAGGATGGGACAACCCCTTTTGCACACCAGCAGAGCAAGCTATTGCATAACGTACTGCTTTGATAGTAGACTTTGCTTGCGGGAGAATGGACGCATTGAAGGCCGGGTTGCGATGCCCCCCTGGTGACTGTGCCAGCTTCTTCTCCTCCAACAACGATGCGGCATGTCAAGCGGTGAGAGAGTCTGCTGTATCTGGGAGAGGTGCCCATATCACTGAAGTAATGACTAGGAGGCACGGCGTCAGGGTGTCACCCTTGGCGTTGATGGGCGTTGATGGCCCCCTTGATGTCATTCTGCGGTAGGTAGGTCGAGTGAACAAAGAACTCAGGTCCCAGATATATTGTGCTCACCTAGCTGGATAGTCTGGATAGTGAGGCACGAGTGACATCGCTGTGTTCAGTACGATATGTTCGGGATTGGCCGAGTCCGAGGGGCCTTTCCCTGGTAAGTACTTTCCAGTAATGAACAAGAACTTTTTGAGACCAGGTATCAAGGGCGCGATGACAGTAACGGTCCCAATTGGCACCCGCCAAATCTCATCCCAGCAATGGGTATTGATTGCGACGTGGCCAATACAGTGGAGTCAAAGCGAGTGACATGCCCACGGGCCGCGCCTATATCCAGATACGTTACGAGCATCATAGAAAATTATTTAGCAGTACGATACACACTAGCGACCTGTAACTGTCCACAAGGGGCGAATGCCCCACTGGACAATAAACGAGATGTCAAAAAAAAAGCGAGTGAGCGGAGTCGTGCCGGAGCGGAGGCCTACTCGATGCACTTGAACACCTCACGTTCATTGCAAATAGGAACAATAATGACGAAGCGCGGCCCACAATGTTCGTCGTCGACTATTAGGCTGTCGAGCCATGACTAACGCGACCTTGGCAATTCCAAAAGACGGCGTAGTGGCGGACATCAGCCTACCCGTTCGGTCAGTAACGAGACAGTCACACGACGAGCAAACACACTTGCAGGCCTCTTCTCTGGGGGTGTCGATAATGAACTCTGAGCAGTCTTGGTACCTGTAGTTTTAAAGGGGTCCAGCCCATGTCCCCTTTCCGTCAAGAGGTAGAGTCTGACGGCTTAAGGCAGTTTACGAGAGGCTCCAGGTCCGATCAGACATGACGCGAGAGCGTCTGTGGTCTGTGGCTGATTCTCCTGCGACCAAGGTTCTCCACGTCTCTGATATTTCAGCTCCCAGAGCTACCCGGGTACTGGGCTGGTTTGTCCACCATGTATGCATACAGACCCTGCTGATCAAACACGCCCCCGTCCACAATATTGAAATTGACAATCTCGGCGCCCTCCTCTGCAAGGCTAGCGGACGTGGGTGGCATCGACCCCGGCAGGATGCCCCCAATGTCGGCATGGTGTCCGCGGGAGGCGGTGAAAAAGGTGATGTCACCCGTGTCGGCAAACACGGGGGTGATGATCGTGATGTCCGGCAGGTGTCTGCGGTGGTGTGAGCATGCGTCTCGAGGACGAGGTGCACGCACGATCCGCCGGCGTGGGGTGAGTTGATCATGAGCACGTCGCCGTCCTTGAGGGTACCTGCATGGAGATGCGTCTGGTACTTGACCGCGCTCAGTGCGGGTGAGCGTGCTGTGGGGAGCGTGGGTGGACGTACAAGCTCATGGATCCGAGGTGGATGGGGATGTAGGGTGCGTTGGCGACGAGGTCGCCATCTGGGGCAAAGAGGCGCATGAAAAGTCGAGGTGCTCTTTTATTTATGTTGGTGCTGATGGACATCTGGCGGAGTGATCTGCCTGTCGCCTCAGCGACGCTCATGAAGCGATTGGCGAACAGAGTGAGGAGGATTGGATCTGACTTGGTCATGGTAAGAGTAATCTAGCCTTACATAATCAACATGTCGCCTCTCAAGACGCCCTCCTAGAAGAGGCTGCCCTTGCAATCCCCCACCAGTTTGACCGCTGCACTTTTAGCTTGGGCCATATCCGTCTGCCTCTGCATAACCCGCGCATTTCCCCGCGGCATCTGCGCCGCCTGCTCCGTCGCCTGCTACACCGACCACGACCAGCTCGAGCTCTTCCCATAGCGCGCCTTCCGTTGCGACTGCTCGACCAGTGCGCTCCCCCATCCTTCCACATCCTGAGTACTCAATCACCGCCAATCATTATGGCCCCAACTTTTCCCGCTTATTTTGTCGCTGTGGCAGGCCCTACGACGCGTGCACCGAACCAGAGACCATGATCCAGTGTCTCGCGTGCGAAGTGTGTCCCTCACCACTCTCTCTTCCCCGCTCACATCCCCACAGGACTGGTTCCACGAATCGTGTCTCCACCTGCGCGAGCGGCCGCCCCACCGCGCACACTCGCCCGACTCCGACTCCGACTCTCTCCACCCACCCCTGGTCGCCGCCGATGACTACGACACGTTCGTGTGCACCACGTGCGTCCGCGTTATCCCCCTCGTACGGCGCTACGCCGGCACCCCGGGCACCATCGTCCTCGTGTGCGACGCCGGCGAGTGGACGCGTCAGACGACGAGGCACCCACCACAGGGAAGCGCCCCGCGCCTACCTCGCATGAGCCCGACGCCAAACGCTCGCGCATAGAGGGGTGCACAGTGCCACCCGCCAACCCCCGTGGCCAGGCCGCCCTCGATGCTGGCGCGGGCGACGTCTTTCTCGCGAGCACTGGTGCCGCTGCGCACGTGTGCGTCCCCCTTCTCTCCGATGAACCAGGCTGACGGGCGTAGTGCACGCCGTGTCTAGAGGCCCATCCGTATCGGCTCGCTGAGGAGGAGACGTACGAGCCCCCCGAGGACCCCGACTCAGGTACGTGTCGCGTATCGGTGGTGTGGGCTGGTCTGACGGGCACACAGGGCTTTCGATCGAGGAGCTCGGCGCGCGCGCGACCGCGCCATCGACGGTATCCTTGCGTTCAACGACATGCGGTGCGTCTATCCGAGCACGCGCTGCGTGTACTCATCGTGTTGCAGGGGCAAGTTTGTAGAGTATTTGCGCCCGTTTGCGCGGGAGGGCAAGGTCGTCGAGGCGGCCGACGTCACCCAGTTTTTTGACGCGTTGATGGAAAAGAGGGAGAGTGTGAATTGGCTGCTGCAAGAGCGTGCTTGGTAAAATACATGGCGTACGTTGGTTTGATCCTCGCTAGTTGGCATCGCGCTATAATGTGCAGAGTACCTCCGGTCTTCTATATAGAGTCCGAATGGCCCTGAGTTGGCAGTACTGTGAGTCATGGAGTCCTCAACCGCAGAGTCGAGCGTTGCCTCCAAGTCCCCCTTCACAAGGTGAACGTATTGTACAGTGGATGGACACAACCCCATTGTTTTCCCAAGCCGAAATCGTGGATCATGTTCCGTTGGTTGCGTTCACTGAAAGGTATTGGTTTCTATCTTTTGCCATAGATTGAACTGGTAGACTGACGTGCACCCGCAGCTAGACTGTATCGTTCAAAGGCACATCGCACTGTCACCCAGGTTCAACAGGTTGAAACCTATATCGATGACGCAAACACCCCCACTCCAGAAATACCAGACGTTTGCACTCCGAATGCTGACACATTGATTCTACAACTAAGGGATCTCCGCACTCAGTACGAGCAGATTGAAAACCTTGATGAGCTGCCAGATCAGGCAACTCTTTTCTTTCGAGAGATATTTTCCCATTGCTCACTGGCAGTCATCGATCTTGCGAATCATCTCTCCTCTCGGTACGAGCAACTCGGGGGGATTGATGACCTGAACGAGGCCATTGTTCTCGACCAAGGAGCACTCTCATTTTGTCCAGCTGGACACCCTCATCACCCGCTGGCTTTGGGCAGTCTTGCAGGTGTTCTCTTCTCTCGGTACGAGCAACTCGGGGGGATTGATGACCTGAACGAGGCCATTGTTCTCGACCAAGGAGCACTCTCATTTTGTCCAGCTGGACACCCTCATCGCCCACTGGCTTTGGGCAGTCTTGCAGGTGTTCTCTTCTCTCGGTACGAGCAACTCGGGGGGATTGATGACCTGAACGAGGTCATTGTTCTCAGCCGCGAAGCACTCTGTCTTTGTCCAGCTGGACACCCCCATCGCTCACTGGCTTTGCGCACTCTTGCAATTTATCTCTCCTCCCGGTACAAGCAGCTTGGGGAGATTGATGACCTGAATGTGGCCATTGTTTTCTACCGGGAAGCACTCTCACTTTGCCCACCTGGACACGCTGATCGCTCAAAGTATTTGAACAATCT
>JBBPNZ010001167.1:0-10719 GCA_038091195.1 Phylloporus rhodoxanthus
GGATGCTGATTTGTGTGCTGACTCACCACTCTCCCAGCCTCCCAGTGATGTCGGCAGTGAAGTGACAGTAGACATGCAGCATCATCGCGAGCAAGCTATTCCTGCCAAGCATATCAAATTCACTTTCTCTGCAAAGGACAACGACGATACCACCCTGCCCCCTCAGAAGAAGGCAAAGAAAGCGTCTACAAGACCTCAGATGGGGCTCCCACAACGGAATGCAGGACGTGCGAAGCGTGCCAATGGTATCCAAGATGCTAGTACGTCCATTTACCTTATTTAATCACTTGCTCTCATCGCTCTCTTCTTTCTTGGACTCCGTGCTCTCCAAGTACTGCATCGCATCGCTTGCTCTCGAACATCATTTCTTGGATGTCTCGCATTGCTCGACTGTTTTCATTCACTGCTCTCATGGTATAACTTATGGTAATTGCATTTTTACTACGTGCTACGGTGTATTACCGGTGTGTATCCATGGTTAATGTTACTTGGCCTTGCGAGGCCCTGGTGTATCTGTTATCATCTTGCATGACCTCGTAAGGATTTGGATTCCTCGTGTGACCTTGCAAGCCTGAAGAGGCCGTGCAAGACTGCATTGACCAGCTCGCCTTGCAAGGCCCTGCAAGCCCGGAGTGCTTCCCCGCAAGCCCCTGAAAGGCCGGTATGCCTTGCATGGCCTGGCTAGACCTTGCAAGGCCATGCAAGGCCTCGCAAGACCTGGACCTTTTTGCCGATGCCGAGTTCAACTGAGGGGAGAACCACGTAGCGACCTCAGACGGCGCGAGAACGTTCCTCTCTCCACAGACGATGACCTGCAGAGGACGAGATTGTTGGTGTTGTTCAAAAGACGATGGTTGTGCAGATCCATGTTACTCCCTGCCTCGGCCAAGGTACAGCTACCTGCGTATCATAATTAACACCGGTCCAAATCATCCAAACAACGTGAGATAAAGCGAATTTGTAAATGAATATATGCTACAACTGGTTGTATGTTCGTCTTGATCCAAATTGGGTATCCACAAAAGTCAAAGCGTCCAAATCTTGACCGTCGAATCGCGCCCGCCCGAGGCGAGATAGCGGTCCATGTACCGCAGACGGTCCACAGGTCGGGTGTGCCCATTCGTCCGCAGCGTCGAGTGTTGCATGGTGGTACGGTTATATATCTGGGAAACCTGCGATGAGCATGGGGACGTGAATGATGGGTTGTGTGTGGTTTACCTTGACGCCATTCTCTCCCGTGGCGGCGACGATCTTGCGCGTGTCGAATTGGAGCGCGGTCACTCCATGGTCGTACTTGAGGGTTTCAAACACCCCACCGGAGCGCACATCCCATACCTGAAAAAATAAAAATAAGAGGTGGATTTGTGCGGCAGCGTCTATGCTCACTCGAATCGTCTTATCCAAGCTGCCACTGACAATGTGGATCTCGTCAAACTGTAAGCAGGTTATAGGTCCCATATGTCCCAGCAGAGTCCGATGTGCCTGGCCGGTGCGCACTATGGATCGTTGGCGTCGCGGCAAAGCCACCGCTGAACAAGGTACTCACTGTCCCACATACGGACCGCACCGTCGCCACTCCCACTGACGAGCCCGTATCCCCAAAACTGGACGCCCCCCACGAAATCTTGATACATGTCCCAACTCCCATCCACGTAGGGTGGTGTAGGCACAGCAAACGAGCCCGTTGCCGCAGATGTCCCAGAAAACGGCAACTGAATGCCAGGCGGGGCGACTTGGGCGTGGGAGATCGCCCAGAGGATATCCATCGTGAGGACACATTGACCGGTGGAGAGGTCCCACTGACGAAGGGTCTTGTCCGATGCACCCGTGACCTATCTAGAATCAACACTGCTACGCATACGATACGGACGGCATTCACCAGACAATCGTCTTCGAAATAGAGCGCTGTGACCGCCTTGGTATGACCATCAAATGTCCTCAGGCATGGACCCTCGGCATCTGTGCCTGCCTCACTGGTTGCACCAGATTTGGGTATTTCGACGAGTTCGCCGTGATAAGAAGTCAAATATTCTTCTGAAACGTCGCTCAGTCCGTCCTTTTCCCAGTCGTCGTCTACGAGACGAAGATCCCATAATCGAACGGACCCGTCTTCACTGCCTGTGAGGCACAGGTTGTCCTCGACCTGAACGCACTTGACAGTGCCACGGTGTCCACGTAGACGACCGATTTCAGATCCTGTCATCAAGTCCCAAACGCGTGGTTGAGAGTCCTCTTGTGAGGAGCTAACGAGTGTTCCATATGGTTCTGAAAAATCAAGGGCGGTTATCGGGGTGGAGTGGCTTTCCAAGGTCTTGGATAGTACATGAGTGGTGAGAAGAGCGTAAAATGATGTGGAATACCATGAATGCGATGGCGGGCGGGAGGTCGTCATGTTCCGAGGGTAGAAAGACGGGTCCTAAATGAGTGAGAAGTGGCACGAGAAGAAGTGTGGTAGTAGATACCTTTTCTTCGCCGGGAAGGAGGGACGTGGTAAGTTTGGGTGGTAGCGGTTTTGTGATGTCTGGAGGTAGACTGTTCGAATTCTAAGCGTTCTTGTATGCCTTGGACTAGTGGGGTGAGCTTGTTGACGCGAACGAGCCAAGAATGGACATACGTTCGGCATCGAGCTCTAGTTCATCCTCGCGAATTTGCAAAAGATCGTGTTCTAAATGCTCGCGAATTAAATGTAGTGCACTGATCTTGTTCTCCACCTCGGATATCTCGCTCTGGATCAGACTCTGTGGCGGTATCACAGGAAGTCCGAGGCAAGGTGTGACGAGACAGACGACCACGTACCCGGCGTACATGGAGATTTTCCTTGTCAGCCACAATCTCGTCTGTTTGTCGTGTGAGCTCGTCCTTGCCCAGTATTTTGGAGGAGTTGAGGCTCTCCCTGGGCCGCCTCTTTCCCTTGCGTCCCTTTTTGTCGACGAGCACGACATCTTCTTCACTGGCGGCGGTGTGAGCGTCGTCGGCTTCGTCGTCCAACATGCCTCTCGCCTGCAAACCGAGCTTCTTTAACCCAACCTTTGGGACGTGTACGTTGCGCAGCTGTCGTCTTCTTGTGCGGTTCTTGTCAGAGCTGGGAATGGTCGCGTTGAAACCGCGAAAGAGGCTGACGTCTGAAACGACACCGTCTGGTTCTGGCATGTCTGCGCTGAGGAGTTCTTGTGTGGCCTCTTCAACCTGGAGATCACGGGATGTGATGCGGCGGCCTCCGAGGGTAATGCGGAGTTGTGCGCGTCCGAGCGAAGCAAAGTTGAACTTGGACACACCCTTTGAGGATGAGAGGGTCGAACGGCGGGAGGAGACGGCAGAGATGAGTCTCGGTGTCATGATGACGGGTGCGACTGTGGTGGATGAGCGAAAGAAAGAGAAAAGAAAGGCGACTGACGGTCTGAGAGGATCCTCACCGGGTCCTCCTGCGCCCTCGACATTGTGCTCATCGTTGTTAGCTGTCGGTGCATTCCGGCCAAAAGAGTATATATTCCCACGATGCACGTGACATGACATCAGGGCGGTCTAGACCTGTGACATCATAGCACGTGACCTCAATTAAAGAGACCAACAAACACGACAAATCTGACTTTGTCGACCGCGTTCATGTCCGCCGATTTCTTCTCCAGCGTGCCTGTCCGCCCCGCCTCCACCGACGCCGCCCCCCACGGCGACTTCGCCCATGCCATCGACCGCCGCTTCGGGGCCGCCGATCTCCGCACCGCCCGTCTCCTCCCCGGCGATCTCCCCCACCCCTACATAACCCCGCCGCAGGCCCGCCCCCCTCCTCTCCCCTCCCCGCAGCCTTTTTCTTCCGTACCACCATCTGCCCTCGCCGCCTTTCTCGACGACCCCCGCGCCCTCGTCCTCGACATCCGTCCCCACGCTGCCCACGCTGCAGCCCGCATCAACAATGCCATATCCCTCTCCGTACCAACAACCCTTCTCAAACGCCCTCTTTTCTCCCTCTCAAAACTCTCCCTCATGCTCCCCTCGCCCTCTTCGCGTGCTCGCTTTGCAGACTGGTTCTCTGCGTCACGCATCCTCGTCTACGATTCTGACTCGGTGCTCTCCCCCGATAACAGCATCACCGCAGGTCTCTTGCGCAAATTCCGCGCAGAGGGTTTCACAGGTGAGCTGGGCTGGGTCTGTGGTGGTTTCCAGGCCGTCTGGAGAGAGGCTCGCCACCTCGCCACCACAGACCGTCCTCTTCCAGAAGAAGAAGACCCAGATGCTGCTGCTACACCAGGTACCCTAAGGGCATCATATCTCCCAAAAGCCGCGTTTTCCCTCTCGTCCACTATAGCTGCCCATCCTCGTCTCGGTCCTTTCCCCCCTTCCTATCCCCTCCCAAATACCCCTTCCCCATCAGCCTCTCGTGCTGCTAACCCCTTCTTTGACACTATCCGTCAAAACATTGAACTCTCACACGGCATCACAGATCGCATTCCCTTGCGCCTTCCGAGATGCGTCAGAAGACGGGTACACGATCTCCCTTTTCCATGGCTGCGCGACATTGCCCACCGTTCTGCCCTCAGGCACACACCCGCTTCTCGTCATCCAGGATTCGACAGTTTCGAATCCGGCTCAGAGTCGAGTGACGATCCCCACACTTCTGATCCCGATGAGAACGATCCAAATGTCGAAGAGGGCGCAGAGGCTCTCGCAATGCAGTTCTATCGCATTGAACTCGCTGAACAGCGCAGGTTACGCTCAATCATGGAGCATCATACCAAAGAAAGCGAACTCGCAAACTTTTTTTATTTTACCAGGCCACGTAGGTCCCCCGGAAAGGGTGCCATAACTCTCGGCACGAGTCCTGTGCAAGGTGGAGTGGGTATGCGAACCAGTGCGAAGTCGGTTCCTGGCACCCCCCACCCGACTCACTTTCCGTTTTCGATTACCGCTGGCGTCGAAAAGGGCACAAAAAATAGGTAAGTGGTGAGACGTTTCTTCGACCTGGTTTGCATCTGTTCATTTCGATTTTGCTGCCTGCGATTTCTTTGCCCGCGATTCATCTCAACCAGACCGCCAATCATCCATGCGAGGGTTCTGTGAACGTCTTTTCTTCGTCCGAATATACATTGAATGACCGCTTACCTATCTTTCCACTCGCAGATATACCCACATCTGGCCGTTTGAACACGCACGCGTCCGCCTCCATGATGGTCGTCATCAGGGCTCGCACCCGGGAAGGCGGGATAAAGGCAAGGTTTCAGACCGTGGCCGGAATACCAGAGATCGTCTAGGAGAGGAGACGAGGGAGCAAGGCATTGATCAGAGTAGGCATCGCCGAAGCCGTTCCAGTCCCGCGTTCAGTATATTTGGAGAACAAGTGGCATACTCGAGAGACCTTCATCCTGACCAGCCATCGTCGATCACCACCAGCGTTGGCCGTGACGCCAATCCTCCCTTGAGCCCTCGCGTTCCTCAGGTGAAGATCGAGTACGACGTTACAGAGCAAGATTCCCAGATTTCAGGATCATCCACACCGGCTTCAGCATTTCCACTGTTAACGTCCCCTTTTTATACGCCAATGGAGACATTCCCAGCGCCCACCCCAATGCATGCATGGCCCCCTCACTCAACCACCCTCCCTTCCAGTATCAGTGTCAGTCCTGGAACAAGGTTGGGAGTGACACAACTTCCGCCGGCGTCTCCATCGTTTCCGCTGCGCTTACCCGACCGTCCAGGAGGTTTGTTGCCAAGCATTGGAGAACAGACGTGGTCATCGGAATCACTTCCTTCATATACTGCTCCTTTTGGTGGCCTTTCCCCAGGGAGTGTCGGAGAGGTTGAATTTGATGTAGGGTTGAGGCACAGAGAACCGTCTCCAGTGGATGACTACGTCAACGCATCGTATGTCCAACCTTTGGGCACCCGCAAGCGGTACATTGCTACCCAAGGCCCACTACCTTCGACATATATCGATTTTTGGACGTGCGTTTTCGCAATTAGCAACTAGGGTCCTATGCTGACTGATTTATCCCCTAGTCTTGTTTGGGAGCAAAATGTCCACGTCATTGTCATGCTTACCCGCGAGATTGAAAATGCCATGGTGAAATGTGGGTCGTACTGGACGGATACAGAATACGGTCCACTGAGACTGGAACTCCTCTCAACTTCACCACCCATGTCCCCCAGTGCCCACACGACGTCCACGGACATGTCCCAACAGGGATTCTTTACAATCCGCGAGCAGAACAATTCGACGTCGCGAGATCAACCCGCATTGATTACCCGCATATTTTCTCTCAGCCACACGTCCTATCCTGGAATTCCTCCACGGCGAATCACACATTTACAATACCTAGAGTGGTCAGACATGAACGTGCCGGACGATCCGCGAGGCATATTGGATCTTGTCCAAAAACTCGAGCGCGTCGTCGCAGAGAGTACGCCTGGTCCGAGCCCGAGTGGAAGCATGGGTCCTGGAAGCGCCAGTGGCAGCCTGTCAGGCAGTCAGTCTCCGGACACAGTACCTGACCAAAATGGTTATGGCGCGTCGTTTTTGTCCCCGACGAGTGCTGGCTTTGGGCCGAGGGGGAGGAGACGGGGGAGTGAATGGAGGCATCCCGAGTTGGACCCCAAGACTGGGATTGCAGCATTTGCGCTTGACAGGACAGCGCCTGTGTTGTTGCACTGTTCGGCTGGAGTAGGGAGGACGGGAGGATTCATTACCGTGGATGCAGTCTTGGATGGCATACGGCGAGAGTTGCGAAAGAAGAGGGAGGAACAGATTTTGAATAAGGCGTCGGGAGCTAAAACGGTGGTACACGCGAAGGACATGGCCAATATGGACGGCGTGGAGGTGGGTGGTGAGTTGAGCTTTGGGAGCATAGAGGAGGGAGCCAGGAGCATGGAGAGCAGGGGCAAGGAGAGCACTTCTGATACAAGTGAATGCATGGATGTTGATGAACCAGCTACCGAGTCCAAGACACAAGATTCGCTTCATATGATTAACACGGTCCCAATCCCCGTTTCCGCTGGGGACCATACCAAGGGACGCAGACATCACCATCACAGCAAGGGTCCCTCTAGTTTTGACAAGATTCGCTCCAGTCCAGGGTCGCTCGTGGTCCATGTCCCCTGTATGGGGAGCGATTATGTGCCAGAGGAAACTAATGTTACTGGCATCGCTCTCGGCACTCCCACTGAGGCTGGCTGGCAGTCCTCTTCTACTCGTGAATGGGCGGAACAGGTATCTGACCAGACGCATGTAGACGTAGAAGAGGATCGTCTTCCACTGCCTTCACTCCCTCTATCGAGTAGAGAGAGGTCCCCGGGAAGTACTTCAATTAGTAGCGGGCCATCTACACTCAATTCTGCAGACGACTCCATGAATGGGAGTGGAAACAACATAGAGCAGAAGAGCGGGATGAACAGCGCTCGTGAAAGCGGAGCTGGGTATCCGGCCCCATCCTCGGTATCGAAACCAAGATCGGGCTCGATATCTCTCTCAACTTCGGGTTCCGGGTCTGGTACGGATTCTCGGCTTGGCTCAAGTTTGCTGTATGTCCGCTTACGGGACAGTTCGGTCACCTCGATTTCGGCAGTATCCACGGACTCGCTTTCCCCCGGACATGAGCCAAAGTTGAACTCTCCGCTTCATGGGTCGTTGGGGATGCATGCCAGTTCAGGCTCGGATATGGAAATCGACTGTCCCCCGCGTCCTGTCTCTGCACCACTTCAACCCATCCATACAAACACGGGCGCGATTCACTCGCAGACGATGCTTGGGTTATCTCCTGTTGCAAGTCTCTCGAGCCCTCTTCTTCCACCTAGGCCTGCCAGGGATAGTACCTCATTCTTTGGCGTTGATGCCGCTGAACGTTCTGCATCTCGACCAAGCTTGGAGACAGGTTCCGACGAAAGTCCCCCTCAAGAGTTTGTGAGGGCAGAGACCGCCGACACAAAAGGAAGCGGAAAAATACTGTTGGATGAATCAGAAGCACCTGTTCGTTCCAAGTTTAGGAGCAACTTACAGCTCGACACTGAGTTTGGTTCTCTGAAGGTCCCGGGTATATGCTATTCCGCTGAGAGCCCCACTATTCCTTCCGGAGGGAGCCAAGGCCGAAACAGGGTCGTGATTCCCCGTGTCCTGGAAGATTCAACATCACAGCATTTTACTCCTGCACCTGAGGCCTCTGGTGCGCCTGAATGTGACCAGCGTAATGTCGATCAACAGGTCATCGATTACAAGCTTCCACGGCAGCTCCACAGTGACTTGTCGCCGCCTTTGATATCGTCATTCGCCGAGCCGATTTGCATGGTCATCCAGGACATGCGGGAGCAGCGGATGAGTTTGTGCCAGAGCCTGCGACAATATGTGTTTGTACACGCAGCGATTATCGAAGGTGCCTTGAGGATTGCGGACGAGGAACGCGAGCTGTGGGGATCGGCCGGCACGAGCGACGACGCCAGTTCTGGCGAAGGCGAACCTGAGACGAGTTTTTTGGAAAATGGGCACAGGTCTGGGCATAATGAAGGATGGCTTGGACAGACAGATAAGGGTGTCACGACTTTGGAGCCTGAGCATCCTTATCGGAGCCTTGCATTGGATATCGCGCCGCACGCGTGGAACCACGGGCCGGAAGTCGAGATTAGAAGCGGGAAACCGCCGGCGACTGCGTCGTGTGCATCGAGCGTGTCCTCGCCGTCAAAGGGGAAACGTGGGCCCAGCCCCACAGAGCTTCTTAGGGAAGACAAGGCTGGCGCCCTGTCATTGAACAAGCGTCCAAATCATCGCCAGACGACGCACGACCAAGGCTCGTTCTCGATTGAATCGAGCAGGACTTTGGGTGAACATGCGGGTGGAAGAGACACAGCCGTGGGTACTGCGACACGATCCGCACCGGGACGACCAGGAGCGCCGGAAAAGGTCAAAAGTGATTTCGCGGTTTATGAATAGGGTTGCGATCTGTGTGGTGAGTGTGTGCGACAGCGGGTACACACGATCTAATCGAGTCGTTTACCGCAGGGTGTTGCGATCTCCAGATTTAGAAGCGAATGAAGTATCGTCGCGTTGTTGCCGCTAACAGGCACGGTGTGCGTTATGCATGCTCGTTGATCGCGTTCGATGGATATCACTTACATGTAGCAACTGACTGGTTTCGGGTCTGCTTTTTTTTCTCGTCTGACATGACCATTACGATGCGCTTCCCAAAGCGAGACACTTGTAGACTTTCCACTGACTTGACCGCTTTAGTACCGTCTTTGTCGTGTATTTCATGTAATTCTAATGCACTCGCTCTGAAACGTGTGGATAGATGCCAGCCGATAGCGACGGTGTGAAGCTCAATTTACACGTTTGGATCCGATGCAATGGAGTATATATATACATACCACTTCAACGTGAACTTGGCGATAAGGCATGTGGACCGATGAGCGCACTGATCCCCCTCTCAGATATGCATCCATCAGTCCTCGTACTGAAAAGGTCCTGCGCCGTGAAGCAGGAATGATCTGATCTTTTTTTAAAGACGGGTACAATTACGCGCGAAACATGATGGTGGCATGGAAGAGATTCATGTTTGTGAGGATAGGGAAATACGTATAAAACAAGAGGGGCCAGGAAGAGAAGACGAGAAGAGATGTTCCAGAGTACCGGATATGAAAAGGGGGATGGCTCGAGTAGATCGTCGGGAATAGCCCAAAATTCCTGTCAACGTCACGATGGCGTGCAACCGCCGCAACCTCACTGACCACCCAGAATATTGGGCACGTTGACGAGTACGGGCCCATCCCTATCTGCCCACGTTGGCGAGCCTTCGCGGGGGTACACTCCTGCGTTTGTTTCCGATCGACGGCTGAACGGTGGGTTGGGCGGCGTAGCCCCGCGCGCAAAGAACATGTCCACCGGATTCCCACCATAACCGGATGTATCCAGCTCGATGCCAGTGGTACGATCGACGCAGTGGTTACACCCGTCGCTGCAGTCCTTGTGGTGCTTCTCGACGTAGCGGGACGTGCGGTGCTGCACACACCCCGGACAAGTACAGTTGTAACCACACGTGCAGCCTGATCCCGCGATGGATTTAATGGAGCTAAGTGGTGGGATAGTGGAAAAGTCAGGAACAGAAGCGGGGGGGATCGGCCCGACGAGGATCGGGGGCAGTTCCAAACGGGCACGAGGAGTGATATGTGATCCGCTAGGTTGCGCTTTCACGCAGCAAGATTGAGGAGGTGGATCGAATGGACGGTCCGCGGCAGACGACTGTGCGGGTTGATCACAGCACATGGCGGCCGCTTCTGCGAGAGCTTGTAATCCATAGCCCGAGCTAGAAGAACTGGGACCGGCGCTGCAGGACGCTCTCCTGCATGTACACTGACGCACGTTCTTGCAGTGACAGGGATTTAGCAGGGAATCGACTGTGGGAATGTGATTAATCTCGTATAGAAAATTCACAGTCAAAGCAGACCTCTTTGCCTTGAGTCGACAGAGGATGAAGAAATGGAGGACTGAAATGCGTCTGAGATGCCGTTGGGTAGAGTGGGCACGCTGGGCATGAATCGGCGGGCTACCGACCAAGTCGGCGTTAGTGGCCGTCCAACTGTGGCATTACTATACTCACGCTTTCTGTCAGGACGAGCGGCAGGAATGGGGATTTTATCGACGACAGGCTGGCGGGGGTTGCAAGTGCACTTGGAATGTACACGTTTCTCCTGACGGAGTTCACGACACTTGAGGCATTGAGAGACGGGGCGCCCCTTCCTCTTCAC
>JBBPNZ010001168.1:0-10711 GCA_038091195.1 Phylloporus rhodoxanthus
ACCCGTAGGTCTACCACTCCGGAAAAGCGTGTCATCCTTGTGCAGGGGCCATGCTAATCTTCTCTGTATCGTTCCAATTTTATCGTGTGCAACCCCGAAGGGTGCAATTAGTAAATGGACAGGAAGAGTGCCGTGACCATAATTTTGATTTATCTTCGGGAGACCTGAGAAGAAGATTACTTGATATAGTAGTCTTTACTTTCTATTTAAGGCAACTCTCAGGGGCCGAACAAGTAAAATTCGTATGGGTATAGACATGCAAGCTGTCCAATAATGAAATCAATGTTCCCCTCCCGCTACACCATCGTGCCCTCGCCTCTCCGATGACACACTGGGCACCCCTGCCGTATCTTGGCACGAACGACAGACGCGCTGCACCGTCACACCAAAATCAGTCAACCGTCAATACACTGTCTCATCAAGCGACGAAGCGAGCAATGCAACACTCACAATGCAATCTTGGCGCTGACTTCGTGCGCCGGTCGAGTGCGTACACCAGCGGCGTCCAGACTATGTTCGGTATACCGCGGGAGCTCGTCCACACCGTCAATGCAGTTGACATGCACGACATGTCTGCAGAGGAACAGCAATAGAAGGTCCTGTGGTGACCGTTGCAGTGGCTCAGTGCACAACACACAAGGGGCGGTAGCTGGAAAATTGGTGCATGGGATTAGTGCGTTTGTTCGTCAGCAGCGGCAGACAAGAGATGACGTACCGCTCAGGAAGAAGCCAGCGTTCTGACCCTTACGTCGCGTACTCGCAAGATTTGTCGAGTCACCATCCAGGATTGCCTGACAGCCTTCTAACAGTGATATCTGTAGTTGGAAGTCGTGGAGAATCTTGATGAGGGCTTCCTTGAGACCAAGAATTTCAAGGCCGTCCTTGATCCGACGAATCAATCGTATTGGGTCGATCTCAGCACCAACGTTTTCCAGCAGTCCACGGATAAAGGCTACCAAGAAGTTCTAACCAAAAGACAAAGGAATGGGCATTCAACGTACTCGGCCGCGTTTCTGCATATTTGAGGAGATCCTCCCATAGATCATCATCATTCTGCTCCTTGGCGAACTCGATGGCCTGGAGAAGGGACCATGAAGATATGTCTCACATGTGCTTCGAGATACTCGCCTGTTGAACATCACCGATACGCTCAATGATGAGTGTCAATGCCCTCTTATTATTTCCCATTCGGCCAAGAAGGAAGACCATCTCTGGAACCAAGTCACGACTCCTGCAAATATTATATGCCTATAGGATATTAGCAATCCCAAGGAGTGACTACACAGCACGTGCTTACTTTTTCAAGATTATAGTAACTACTCGCTCTCAGATATTCAATCATTCTCGATGTTGCATATTCTGCAAAAAGTGTCACTTGAAGATCCGCAAAGTCGGATGCTAGAAGTTGGTCTTTCTTAAACAAAGCGTCGAGATAGTAAAACAAGTACAATGGTCGAGGTTGTAATTGTTGCACAACGCGTCCCGCCTATGGACGACCAGGTGAATAAAACTCTTTAACGATAGAATAAGGCGACGTGCCGGTATCGAGTGAGTATGGTCCACGAGCAGCATAATTGCTTCGCTTTGGCTTGAGGGGCTTTCATTAGCTACTTGCTTGCGTTCTCCGTTAAGTTCCCAATCGAATTCAACGAGGAGGAGGGCTTGATCTTGAACATCAGTGAATAAGTTATGCTCTCTGATGAGTTCAAAGACATTAGGTCTCCGTAGCCGCAAAAAGAAAGGCAGAGCTTTGCCATATTGCCTGTTTGCAGTGTACCTGAGCGATCGGGTCAGTGGAGGGAGCACAATATGCCCAGACGTCCTCACAGATCAGCGAGGCATTCCATCAACACAACACCGTCAGGCTGTGAAGATGACAATCGAGTTCTGTCTAATTCTGACTGAACTGCAATAATAACTGCCGAAATGTCATATATAGAATTTGGCCACTCCCTGATCATTCGTAGCAGAGCCTGTGATAATGAAAATGGACGTCAGAAAATGCAATGTATATTCAAGTATGCCAACCTGTTTATCATGACTGAGGAAATGACCAAGTATCATCTCGTACACTAGGTGCCCAAGCTGAGGAGCGGCTATTGGAATATACGGAATAATTGCCTAGAAACTTAAATTAACGCTTCTAAGCATCATGATTTGGAACCCACCTGGAGCTGGTACTTTTGCGCGAACACGAATATCCATTCTTCCCATTTGTGAGCATTTTGACCACAGACTTTTGGACACAGTCGGGCGGCTTTAGCAAAGTCCTCTGTGAAAAAAAATGGGCAGGGGATCAATCGAGAAAGGGATTACGGACCTTCACCGATGAGGTGCTTGATGTAACGAGTACCGATTTGAACAGGATCTATTCTGGAATCCGGTGTTTCGGAAGCCCGCTCATCTTCGCCAAGCTTCTCTACTTCATCCAGGGCTTCCTCGAATCGTTTGTGTTCCACCAGCCAAGCAATATGGTCCTTGCGGTCTCTCGGTCGGACAAGGACAATGTCCTTTGGACTAACTACGGCATAACACCGCTCATCTTCTGGACTGACAGGAGTGACTTCAGCCAGGAGATAATCATTGCAACCCCATGCTTGGTAATTGGTTACACTGAGGGCATCAGATGTGAGTTCTTCGCCAGAACGTGATATAATACGCAATTCAGGGCGTTCTGCAGTCTTTCGTGCCTGACGGGCACGATCATCCGTCATCTCGTCGCCATACGAGTCCGGAGGCACGTATGCAAGGATTAGGAATGACGTCAATGCGATAGCAGAATCGGTAGTGCCATTCTCAGATGTGTGGGACATCGGATGAGGAATGATACCAGAGATCATGCAGTCCAATTGAAATGCGGCAGTGACGTCAACAATCCAGGGTGGAAGTTTTGGGCCACCCGAAGGACGTGAGCGTATTCGCGCAACCTTGATGTGATCAGCCCAGGCTATGAGCAATGTGGAATCATCCTGCCAGTATAACGTGCACTTGAAGAGGTCGGCCCGAGGACTGTCAGACGGTCGGTCAATAAAGGTGATGCGAGATTGTGAATGTGTATCATGAATCTTGACTCCCTAATTGACGTAGTTCAGTGGGATAGTTCCTGTCGACAGAAGGAAGAAAACCCACAATATCATTCGCCCATGCAATGAAATGCTCTCGCCATCGTATATGCCATATGGGACCCTCTCCTGAGTGAAGAACTGTTTCCTTATGGCCAAGCCAGCCCTTTTCTCGGAGAACCAGTGTACCCGCCATACCCCCACACACAAATGCGCGAGACGTCCTCTTGGCGAAATGCGGTTCAAGGGCTACGGAGCGTATTGGTCGTTTCATGTCAAAGACATAGGACTCGGTTGTAGATAGTGAGTGTACGACGACCTGCCCTGGTAACTGACCAATCAGTAAGTTGAATCTGACTGAGATGGATTTATCACCATCGATCGAAGCAGTCGCAACAAAATCTGCGGTGCTATCCATCTCTATGTCGCTCACGGAGGCCTGGTGCGGTTTGAAAGACTTGATACGCTCCCCAGCTAGATTGAACACGTGAACGATGCCTCCGTGGGTTCCAAGGGCCTAGGACAACGATACGGCTAATACACAGACCAATATTTAATGGCATGCGTACCAGACACTTGTTAGAAACTGCAAGAGCAGAAGCCGAGTCCTTTTTGAGGAGATCGTTGACGGGACCACCCATTCTCTCGTACTTGAGAAACGGTTCCTCTTCCTCCTCCTCTTCTTCGTCATCTCCTTCCTCCTCGTCGTTCTCCTCGTCCTCGTCTTCCTCTCCGCCACCGTCATCCTGGTCTTGTCCTGCCTTCACCTCTGATGGCTCGTCCTCGACACCTTCTTCTCCATCATCCGACTCCCCTAGCTCAGTGTCAGCATCCCCCTCACTTTCATCTCTTTCACTTTCCCGCTCCACGTTCCCATTCCCGTTCGTTGGACCGTTCTCGGCACGGGTCCCTGGCGTCGCCAACTTCTCTGAAACTGGATGGGTGGTGGTCTCTTCGGAATTGCTAATCACCGCGAGCATTTCTGAAACGTATGAACGGAATCAAGAAAATGAGGACATGTACGGAGCACCTGATCAGGATTCAGGAGCACGCGCGACTTTGCCCAAGTGTTTGGCATTGTTGATATTGGATCACCTTTCGATCTTACTTCAGTACCACCAGGACATATTACCTCTAGTGCGAACCAAACTGAATGATCTAAAGCGGACAGGAATCGAACATAACTACATGTACTCGAGTCTTGTTTGCTCGAGCTACAACTTCACTACCGACCACTGCAACCGAAGGTACGACACCGTACCTGTCATTGCCATTCGCTCCAACTTTGCGTCTACTCTAACACTCCCTTTTGGGAATACTTCTCCATCCCAAAGCGCACGCCAAGATTCAGGGCTGTGCTGAAACATGTCGAATTCCCTGCCAACCATTTCTTTGTGGACCAACCCTTTTTGCCAGTTTCCTTCATGTTCACCACATATCATGGATCCGGGGTGAGGGGACAACAGTCCTGCTAATGCTTTGGCCAAACGTGCTTGATTTTCCTCCGAAAACAGGTGGAAGAATCTAGATGCGTAGATTACGGCACATCGGCCGACGAGTGGATTGAGCGACGTCAACTTGGACAAATCTGGCCTTTTCGTAGAAGGAGGTTCTTTAAAAGGCGGTACGATTTGTAAAATGTTGGGATCAAATGCATCCCCGGCGACAAAGCTGATCGGATATGTTTCTGGCGTCGTGTTGAAGAGGGCGTGGCCCATGCCATAGAACTCTAGATGTCGACGTGAGTTTCTATCTTCATGAAAGTATGATCTGATTTACCTTTCATCAGATCAGTGGTGATGACATTCTTGAGAGGGAAACCATCTGCCACCGCTTTCCTGGCATCCACTCCAACTAGTCATGCAATCAACGCTTAGGGAAGGAGGGGCCCGGGGAGGGTAACTCACAGCAACAACCAATATCCAGCAGGATTTCATGTGGACGCTCTTGACCAAGCTTGATTATATTTGCATAATCAGGAAGGGTCGCAATCCCTAGTCTGGAAAGGAATCGGACCGCTGAAAACCGTGTGGAAGGAAAGACTCACTGGAGGAACATGAACCACCGAATGCTCCCGTAAGGCATTATCTATTCCAAAGATTGTGATCACTTATATAGCGCGCTCAAAACAACATCGCCGCACTGACCTCGTATGCTTTCTTTTGCACCTTTAGAATATGAGCCCTAAGATCGACATCGTTGTCTATGCCAGTCTCTCCTTTGAAAAAGGTCGCTTGCTCTGGAGAGAGGTCATATGCTGCGTCGAGCTGTTCAGTATCCGGTTTGACGAGGGCGGAGATTTTTAGGTCCCCAACTCCAGCTAATCCGGTGAGGCTTTGAGTATCCATTGGTACTTACACTGCAGTGGATTACAACCAGCAGGGGTCTTTATACGTTCAGCATGACAGAGCAAAGCGGTAGGGCTTAGACTAAACATTCGCATCTTGCCAGTGATCCATGTGGCATAGCGGCGTCCAGACGTAAAAATAAACGTTGATCGTTACCACCCGGGATTCTAGATAATCGATATTGTCCGTTTCCGTCACTGGCTTGCTTTCCAAAACCATCCGATCCAACACGGGCATTTGGACTTCAGATCTCAGAGTCAGTGAATAATCTGTACTCTGGTCCAAAATGCCGATTCTTACTGACAACACTCTTTTATTCTTATAGAGATTGGTCTCAGATGGTGCTAATCTACTTTGAATGTGTAGTATCGGCTATCAATTATTTCCCCCGTTGAGCATAGCAAGACAAATGCTCAGTGCTGAGGCTGTTGGCCTCCGGCCTACTATCGACTGTTTGAACCACCGGGTTAGCCGAGGTACAGTCTGCGACAGCCATCTCTTATAATAGTCAAAAAGCAATCAACCAATAAGCCTTGCTCACTTACGAGACAGCTATAGAAACCTCCTTGTCCATTCCGACTGCTTTGCAGATGCTATAATGCAGGTCAGGTCCGAAGCCCAAAGTTACGCCTAGGTTCATTAGGCTCTGCTTCGGCTTGCAATTGCTGTATGCCGCAAGGCCGATCAGCGGAGTTGCACTCGGAATTTGCAAGTGGACAAGGACGGTAAGCTTAATTAATGCTGGGTAGCCTGACAACCTGCAGTGTTCGCTCCCTCCTCCAGGCCGAGATGTGTGCAGCAGTCGTCGTTACGTCGAGTATCAAGATTACTTCTCTGTGCAAATCACAGAGTAGCTAATGACAACGTAGGCATTTGGACAGCAGATTCATAATGGCAAGCGACCAATCATTCGTGCTGCAGGATTTCGGTTCAATGAATGAATATGGATTTTTGGGTCTTCCGTTGTGGGGTGACTTCGAACAGTTTGGCCATTTACTAGCCAAACAGCCTGCAGTCTCAGTCTTACCCGTTGAACAGTATGCCGCGGGACTATCGACTCTTGGCGACACGCTATGTTCTCAATTTAACTTTCACCTTGGAGGGAGGTTATTGTTTGCCGCTACTAAATAGTACTAAAGTGCCATCATTTCACTATAGGCAACAATCTATAATCCAAAGCAAACATCCTGTGTCCGAAAGTTGCGTCGGCTACCACGTACATAAGTCCAGTTGGCAGCATCATCTTGAAACCCGTTCTCGCCAATGTCCGATCTGCGGTGCAAAAAGAGCACACACAGATATGTGGATTGTTTACTGACTCGCCGACGGAGTCACCGTGGATGAACCGGGGTCCGGAGTCCTACGGGTCCGTCTCGAGGTTTGTGCTTTGGCCAACCATGCTCAGCCTATTAGCGTGCACGTAACGTGTTATCAAGCACTGATACCATTCTATGGCAACATCTCAACTATACCTAGAGGGCCGAGAATATGCAAACTTGTATGTACTCATATTTTCGTAATAGGCTTTATTGACTAGCATGAATCAGGTCCTCATTAGCAGAGTCAGACGTACTATGAAATTAGACACCGCGAGGTTGTTCAGGCAGTCCTCTCGTTCTGACCCTTTTTTAAAAAACGGTGTGGTGATCTAGGTTCGCTTGGTGCGTGACACACATAGTTGCGCTGTGCTCAGGAGTCAGGACGACGACGAAAAAGGCGCAAAACACAAGAAAAACCCCTTTCAATGACTTTGGAATGCTAGGTCGCACAAGGCTAGTGAGAGTTACATAGCTGCCCGTAATATCTTCCCTCGGTTTTCTAAAAAGGCTAAAGCGCTTCTAGTAACACTGTGATTGAATTTGTGGCGCTTATTGTACTCAACGTAAGCATCAGTGCTGCCGGAAATTAATCACAGACTGACGAGCGGGTTCTATCACGTCAACCGCGCTGCGGCTATCAAGGTAAGAATAAGTACATAATAGCAAAACCACAAGTTTGATGCACAAGTCAAGACTCAAAGAGACACAGTACTCATCAACAGGCCAAAGGGCTTACATAAAATACAGCCCGATTTTGGGAAGAACACAACAGGTGTACATAACACGTTCGACGCGCAAGAGACGGTCGAACCGAACGTTATCCGAACTAACCTCGATTTCGGTTCAGGAATACCTAATATTGGGGCAGTTCAATGACTTAAACGTGTCCAAATGAAGTATTTTCGATATCATTATCCGTTATTAGCCGACTTGCAGCCGACCACATATTGGCCTAGGCCCTAGAACCACAATCATTTAATCTCCCCATCACATCTTGTCTCTCAGCATCCATGGTCGCCCGTGTCCAAGCCCCCGCGCCAGCATTCAAGGCGACAGCCGTCGTCAAAGGTGCGTTCAAAGACATATCCCTCGAAGACTACCTCGGGAAATGGTAGGGCCTTGTTCATTCACTTTAGCTGCGTTTTTTTCTGACTTCTTTTCTTGACAGGGTTGTTCTGTTTTTCTACCCATTGTAGGCTTTATATCTTGCAGTGAGCGTTACAACGAACTTACGGTGTCGTCAAAGGGACTTTACCTTCGTTTGCCCCACCGAAATTATTGCGTTCAATGACGCCCTTCCTCGGTTCCAGGAATTAGACGCCGTCGTACTCGGTTTGTCGCCTAGCAAATGTCACTCACGTACTCACGTTGAACAGGCGTCTCGACCGACTCGCATTACTCGCACTTTGCGTGGGCGCAACAGCCGAGGAAACAAGGCGGCCTTGGACCCGATTTAAAACTCGCTCTGATCGCGGACAGGAACATGCAAATCTCGCGTGACTACAATGTTCTCATCGAGGACGCGGGCATTTCTCTCCGTGGTCTTTTCATCATTGACCCCAAGGGTATCGTTAGGTATGTCAGCGTATCACACAGACATTCGCGTCCGTTCAAGCGCCGTTTCTAGGCAGATTACGGTCAATGACTTGCCGGTCGGTCGGTCGGTCGACGAGACGATCCGTCTTTTGGAGGCATTCCAGTTCACGGTGGGTTTTGAATATCGTGTATGTTTGTATCGGTTGTAATCCAGTGGTGCAGGAAAAGCACGGTGAGGTCTGCCCTATTGGGTGGACCAAAGGCAGCAAGACGATCAAGGCTGACCCCCAGGGATCTCGGGAGTATTTCGCCGCGGCTAATGGGGATGTCAAATCGCAGAACGGCGCTCACAAAGACTAGATTAACCATACCTTCTAACCAGTTATTTAGTGGTTCTCTTAACCCATGTAACCCATTCCCTTCGAAGACGTGTATTTTCCAATGTCCATTGTGGTTTGTGTGACTTTACGTGTACCTTCCCGTATGTGCTTCTTGGTCATCAGACAATCAATACTAGTTTGCTTTTGAAACCGATTGCATCGATGCAACAAGCAGGATTGACAAATGGAATGACCATTCAAGTCTGGCAGTCGCTACTAGCTTATTGTAAGTTTTGTTAGGTATATGTGTTCACTGTCATATGTCGAGCAGGCAGGCAAAGAGCCTAAATTTGACAAATTTGGACAGATCCAAACAAGTGTACATAACGCGTCTTCAACGCGAAATTTGCAATCGGTTTCTGCCGCCTTCTTTCTCTTCCTTGTCACATCCAGCCATGGTTGCTCGTGTTCAACGTCCCGCCCCCGCATTCAAGTCGACAGCCGTCGTCGAGGGTGCATTCAAGGACATCTCACTGGCTGATTACCTCGGGCAATGGTAGGCCTTGCTCACCCAATTGGCGCTTCTTTTACTACATTTTTTTCTCTTCTTTACAGGGTTGTTTTGTTCTTCTACCCGATGTAGGTTTCTGAATAGTGAAGGTGACCGACGAGCTGAACACTGTTGTGACAGGGACTTCACGTTCGTCTGTCCCACTGAGATTCTTGCGTTCAACGATGCCCTTCCTCAGTTCAAGGAGCTAGACGCTGTAGTTCTCGGTTGGTCATTCAGCAATGCAGTTTATTCATGTACTCACGTCGAACAGGCGTCTCGACCGACTCGCATTACTCGCACTTTGCGTGGGCGCGACAGCCGAGGAAACAAGGCGGCCTTGGACCCGATTTGAAACTCGCTCTGATCGCGGACAGGAACATGCAAATCTCGCGTGATTACGACGTTCTCATCGAGGATGCGGGCATTTCTCTCCGTGGTCTTTTCATTATTGACCCAAAGGGTATTGTTAGGTATGTGAGCATATCACACGGACATTCGCGTCCGTTCAAGCGCCGTTTCTAGGCAGATTACAGTCAATGACTTGCCTGTTGGTCGGTCCGTCGACGAGACAATCCGTCTGTTGCAGGCGTTCCAGTTCACGGTGGGTTTTGAGTATCGTGTATGTTTGTATCGGTTGTGATCCAGTGGTGCAGGAAAAGCACGGTGAGGTCTGCCCTATTGGGTGGACCCAAGGCAGTAAGACGATCAAGGCTGACCCCCAGGGATCTCTGGAGTATTTCGCCATGGCTAATGGGGATGTCGAGATGCAAAACGGCACTTCCAAGAAACGGGCACGCAAGGACTAGAATAACTATACCCTCGAACCACTAATAGAGTCACTGATCATATTGGAGCACAATATGCGGAAAGTAATTGCATTATATCTTGACGTACCTGAATGCGCAAACCGTCCTAGTCAAGTTCATATGCCTTTGAGCTCTTCGAGTATGCTCACGTTCACGCCATCAACGTTCAACCATCACCATTCAATACACAGACAGTTTGATGGTTACAGAAAACAAGCAAGATAGGACACTAAAACACGACATCATTTACCTGAAAGAAAACACAGCACCAAGAGGCAAAGGAGGAATGTACACATCACCATACCAGCACGCCCAATCTATCCCGTTGTTCCACTCACCTAGTTCAATGCCTCCGCGCACTCCCCCAACTCTCGTCACTCCCAACCTCACTCCCACCCTCCTGTCCGACGTCGGACACAAGCACCTCGCTGCACACGCTCCCGTCATGCTCTGAGCTGCTCCCTCTCACACTGCGCGCCAGATCCTCAAAGTCGAGAAACGGATTGTTTACGCGATCTGGGACGGGCCCAACATGTCCACCTCCACCTGTCATCACAGGCGACACATTCCACTCGCTGTCGTCGCTTGCGACCGACAAGAACTCATCTCCTTCAGACTCGGACGCAGCACGGCTGAGAGGCAGCGGAGAGAGGAAGGAGGCATAGGAGGCCGGGGACATTGCGGAATACGCTTGGGATTGTGAGCGAGATATCTGACCTGAGCTCGGCGAATCTGGGGGGAGTTGGAGCAAGGGTAGAAGAAGGTGT
>JBBPNZ010001169.1:0-10699 GCA_038091195.1 Phylloporus rhodoxanthus
GGTTGCCTGGGTCGAACCAAGTTTCCCATTTCGTATGCAGGACCCGTCTGTGTACATTACCATTGTGGGTTCCACATGCTAGCCTTGTTCATTACGAGGGTGTTGCAGTCAAGATGCTGGTTCAGGTGGGTTCCACCGCTCACCAGAGAAAACTTTGAAGCATTCATCTAGGGATCCTCGTGTTGTGATGATTGGGTCAAAGGTGATCTTGTCTCCTCTTTCAATCTTTGTTCTGTGCCATTTATTCTGCATGACGTGGTCGCCATCGTTCCCTGATTATCTTCCTCTCCTCCGTCGTGCATGTCGCCTTTTTCTTCATAGCGTGGACGCCATCCCCGTGGTAGTCGTTTCCACAACGTTCTTGTCAAACTCTTCCCTTTGGCACTTCTATACACCGCACGCACCCTGCTACATGTCTAGCAGTAACGTACTATTTTCTCGGATACGCTTTCATTTCAGTTTTCTTCCAATGCGCTAATGGAACGCGCATACTTTCCAAGAATGCACTGTGCATTCCCAGTCCTGTCTCTCGTGAAGAGGTACTTTTGCTCGTATGGACAGATCTTGGTACAGCCGGCGAGCTCGACGCATGCGATGTGCTGGTCGGTAGTGCGAGACTCGTCTATATCGCGCAGATGGGTCGCCAAGGGGCGCGCAAGGTAGCCCACGCCTGGGACAGGTCAGTCGCTGTGTGGGCAGAAGGGACGCCACGCACCGAGACAGTGCTGATAGCGGTTGTGGGCTGCGCTGGGAAAGACATGGTAGGCGAGACAGAGCGTAGCTCAGGCATTAAAAGTATTTTAGGACGTTGGGTGGGCGTTTGGTCGTCGTCGACGCGGATATGCACGTATCGATGAATGCGTAGAGGAGACTGTACAACGTCAATCATGGCTGATTTGCGCGCGAATTGGACACTGGCTTGCCCTAGTCGTGCATGCTGTCCTTGAAATGCCTCGCTCAGCTTGTGAGTGGAAGCGAACGAGGTGCGTTGTATGGCGCACAAACGAGGGACCGGTGGTCACGATATGCATGTGTAGACGAACACTTGACAAGCCCTCATAGGCGCCACATGGGTCTACGTAGTCAGTCGTCGAAATTCATATCCCTCGTTTTCACTGGGGATGAGATCTGCTTTGAAAGCAGTCGATTGCTTTATGCGCGCGGACTACAAAGTGAGTATCAAGTTCCCGCAAAGTGCTGTAAATAATTTGAGGATTTGCTGATGCTACTATCGTATGTTCATGTCGAGAGTGACGCCAGAAGCCCTTTCCATACGAAATCTCTTGCATTTCCGCACGATTCGCTATATTTCGACAAAAACATCTCGTCGGTCGGTGCTGTGCGCACAAAGTATAAACTGCGTTCACCACCAAGAGGACGAGGACGTACCGGAAGGAAGCGCGTCGTCTTTACTCCACAGGTCAAAGACCTCCATTGCTTCTTGCACAGTCAAGGCATCTGGGACCGCCACGCGTTCCAGACCCTGGGCGAAAGCTTGCAATGCAGAAGAACGCTTCGCATAGGGTCCACCGTTCGAAGCAGGCGGAATACCGAGCACCTCAGCGAGTTCGAGCGGAAGCTGGAACTCGGCATTTGTCGTCGAGAGGGCTCCGATGACTGCACCCCGGGCCTGAACAACAATAAACGGCGTTTATACCAATGAATGTGTGGAAACAAAACGTACGAATTGTCGTTTTCCACTTGCAAACTCGAGAAGGAGACGCGGCATGGACAAATGGTAAGGCTTAATGGTGGAGAAATGAGGATCCCGGTATCCGGTCTTGCAATAAATGGCCTGGAAATCATCGATGGCCAACAGAACGGGGAACCTGTGGTGTGTATGAGGATCAGGTGAACGGGGCCCTTTCCCAGCGAGAGACTTACTCAGTTTGCTTCTGTAGCTCCTCTATCAAAGCCGATAAGATGGTTGGCGCCAAGGCGCGTTCCTTGATCCCTGCTCTGACAAGGTCCGAAAGCAGTGTCCCCGATGGTATCGTTGCTCTACGTTCTAACTCGACATCCACGGTCGTTTTCAGTTGATCTAGCCGGCAGTTATTCACGGTCAAAAAGCGCTGTAGAGTCTGAAACGCGAAAGTGGGCTGTTGATACAACCGTGTTCGAGGGTCATAAGCGTAAGTCGTTGTAGAGTTCACAAGGTTTATGGCTGCGGGAGGATAAACAAAAGAACAGCACACTGACGGGACTGACCCACCTCGCGGGAAATAGAAAACGATCCAATCGCGTGTATGGCAATACTGCAATGCTTGAAGTAATAAGACGCTCTTCCCGCATCCAGTAGCACCAGCTAAGAGTGTGTCAAGATTATATACGGTAATAAACGGCTTGACTGACTAAAAACAATTCGATGGTCGGCACTCGAGGCCTGACTAGCAGCGTCAAGTCTATTTACGACGTCAATTGTGACGTCGCGCACGACAGAGCAGGGCGTGGAAAGGATTCGAAACTACAAGAGTGAACATTGACAACGGACACGTCGACGATAATAACGGACCTCTACGAGGAGATTCCGAGGAAGACCAAATATCCGGAAGGGGTCCTTGTCATTGTGAGGGAATCTTAGTGCTTGGGATATGACTGCAGGCGTGAGTGTTTCCTAGATAAAAGGGGCACGTTGAAATACGAAATGATGAGGAGAAAAGAAGAAAACACCAGTAAATTTCTTACTGGATGGAACGGCTGAAGCTTGAGCCGACTGAGATGGTCAGGTTGAAAAAGAGGGTGGGTTAACTGGGAAGTCGGCATCGGAAGAAAAGCCTATAAAACGTTTGTACAGCGTATGGTAGACTGGAGAGAAGGTGTCCATACTGTGTCCCTCCTCCGCCTGGCTGTTGGCTGCTCGGGACCATCTGGTACTCCTTCGCCGTCCCGGATGCCAGACTTGCGCTTGAAACTCGCCGGGGACGCATACCCTCTCAGTTGTAGCGGAGGGCGGGTGCGTCTGAGCATTGCCCAATTTCTTGCAATCGCACCTTCGACTGTACTGGGTGCATCGCCACCGGAATCGTTGAGCAAATTTCACACTCAGATTGAGCTCCGCCTCCTCACGTGATGTGACGCGTCGCGCAGTTGTGATTCGCCATCAACGTCGACGCCGGCGGTGAGAATGAACAAACGCAAGTTTCCGCCCATCGACGACGACGACGACGAAGCGCTCGACCAACCCAGGAAGCTCCCTGCTATTGGCACCAATGCAAGTACCCATCCCCAACCCACCTCGCGGAGCAAGCCTCCTTCCAGACTCACAAGACCAGATCCTCCGAAGCTTACTTTACCACGTCGGACCACCCGTGCGACCAGCGCGCCTCCAAAGCCCTCTACTGCAGCCGTCAGATCTACTGGCCGCGTCACCTCTGGTTCCACGCATGCCTTTCGGGATCTCCAGAATCAAGTCGTGCCTCTTGAAAGTGTCAAGATGGCTAATGACTTCTTTATCGCTCAAAAGTTGGATGCCGAGCGTGCCAACGCGGCAGGGATCCAAGCGGACTACCAGGCTCTCTCTCGTGAGCTTGCAACCTCCAAGGAAGCAGAGCTAGACAAGCGCCGTCGGCTTGTCGACTCTACGGAAGAACTTGAGAAACTTCGTCTCAAACACGACAAGGAAGTATCCAATTTTGAAATCCAACTCCAGAAACGTGCAAATGAGATGAGGCAGCTTTCGGGAGACCTCTGCATCGCAAAAGGGGAGCTCCACAGGGAGCGAGCTACTGTAGCATCCCTCAAGTCCATGATCTCTGATCAGTCAGCGGCACAGATAACGCTCAACGCACAGATGAACGCACTTCGGACGGAAAAAGACGCGTTGCAAGCCCAAGTTGACACCATATCGTCGACAGCCTCCCAGCAAAATCTCGATCACCAGTCTGCCCTCAGACGAATAGCTTTCCTCGAGCAAGAGGCAAGAGAGTCAGAGATGATTCGCCGGAAGCTCCACAACATGGTCCAGGAGCTCAAGGGAAACATTCGAGTTTTTTGTCGCGTTCGGCCCGTCCTCCCCCATGAGCTGGCTTTGCCACCCGTGACCAGAACACGTTCAGGCTCGACCTCCAATGGTGTTCGAAATGCCGGGGATCGTACAAAGGCTCTCGTGGCGAATATTACTTTTCCCGACAAGCAGGAGCACAAAGAAATCGTTGTCACTTCCTCGGGCTCAAGTGCAATGGGTCAGGAACGAAAGGAGATCTATACATTCTCCTTTGATCGTGTAAGGTCTATCTCAGTCCCAAAACTGACCATTGACGGTTGCACACAGGTCTTCGAGCCCGACTCTACGCAGGGTGATATCTTCGAAGAGATCTCACTCCTCGCCCAAAGTTGTGTTGACGGGTACAATATTTGTATCTTCGCATATGGCCAGACAGGTTCCGGTAAATCCTTCACCATGGAGGGTGGCTCGGTAAGTCCATCACAGGCCATGCGTCTCCTTGTTCAATAAGTTTCCATAGACCGAAGATACAACGGGAATGATACCCCGCGCCGTCAATGAAGTGTTCAGAGCTGCAGACGCACTAAAGAGCAAGGGATGGAACTACAGTATGGAGGGACAGTTCTTGGAAATTGTGAATGTTGCCCGTTTGGAGGCCCCTCTTTTGCTCGATTGTCACTGACGGGAAGACAACACAGTATAACGAGACGATCAACGATTTACTCGGCAAAGGCGAATTTGACAAGAAGAAGCACGAAATCAAGCACGAGAAGACCGCGACTAGCGTCAGTACTCGAGTGACTGACGTCAATGTGATGCCTCTGCGCACACCTTGTGAAGTCTCGTCACTCCTGCGTTTGGCGAATTCGCGGCGCACTGTGGCCGCAACGCTTATGAACGAACGTTCGTCACGGTCGCATTCCGTCTTTACTCTTCGAATCTCTGGGTATAATGAACACACTGAGGAACGGTGTGAGGGGAGCCTCAATCTCGTCGATCTAGCCGGAAGTGAACGTTTGAACTCAAGTGGCGCTGCAGGACACAAAGAACGTCTGAAAGAGACGCAAAACATCAATCGTAGCCTGAGTGCACTGGGGGACGTTATCGCCGCATTAGGCGAGAAGGGGGAGAAAGGAGATAAACACATTCCATACAGGAATTCGAAGGTGGGTCGATCATCCATGCATGCTCTCTTGCAACTTCCTCTCTTATTTCTGATTGGTGATCGTGTGGGATCTTCGCTAACCTGTGGTGCTGTGCCCTCCTTCCTCTCCGATTTTGCCCTGGGTAGCTCACTTACCTTTTGCAACATTCATTGAGCGGGCACTCAAAAACGCTGGTGCGTTTGATCTATCGGTGTCAGATGCTGTGTTGTTCATGACCGTCGTTTTGCAAAGATGATTCTAAACCTTTCCCCACTTGCTGCACACCTGAATGAATCATTGACATCACTGCGGTTCGCGACAAAGGTGAGGATGAAGCACGCCACGCAAATCCGGTTCGCTTACTCCACTCCCGTTTGTAGGTCAACAACACCACTGTTGGCCCGGCAAAGAAGCAGGTCCGCGGTGCGAGCTGAAACAACCACAGCCATTGCTCTGTGGGTTATACATGACACTGATTGATTGTTATCTCCGCGTGTTGGCGGTTACACGTTATTTGCAATCACTGCCATCGACGACCTCAGGCTCAGGCTCGACTGTATTATGTTACACGATTACAAGGATATGTCGTGAGTGATGCAGGGTTTGATGCGATGATGAGATACGATGATAAGCGTTACGGTTGGTTCTGCAGCTGAGACCCCCCTCTTTTCTTGAGCGTTTCACGTCTAACGTCAACGGACCACTTGAAAAAGTTGCAGCGATATTTGTGGTCCACTTCCTCGCGAGGTCGTTCCCCTTTGCCCTTGTCATAGCCAGGGCCAACCGGGCTGCATGTTCGTCGTTTAAGTAGGCGACCGTACGGAAAAATGAAGTCCGGAACAAATGAAATTCAGCATCACTTAACGATAACGAAACTCAAGTCCCCGAGGAGGGGACAGGTAACGTACCGAGAACAGATAAAGAACGTCTTTCCCTTATTCGGTCCCGGCTTATTCACAGTGTATTCCTTGGCTTGCTCGCCGTGGACAGTGCATTTGGGAGGCTGAATAGGAGCCATAAGCTGGGACCATGCTTCTTTGTTATTGGAGGACGATCCGTTCGCCGTGGAGCTTGTCATCGGCAGCGGGTCCACTTCCTGCGAGGAGGCGATGCGGAGCGCGAGCTGATAGTCTGTTTCCAGACAGTCCGTGGGATGATTGCCATCCGAGGAGAGCAGGGGTGGATCCGCAGACGCAATGGAATGCGTCTGCGATGCCGATTGAGGCTGCCGCTGATATTCGGAGGACTGTGGCAACCGGGGGTGTGGTTGGGACTGGGGAGCAGCAAAGAATGCAGCAAGTGTGCGTTGTCCAGGCCCCGATCCAGCGTCTGAACCTGGAAACTTGCCTTTATCTTTCTTTTGCTTCTTGCTCGGTTTCGACGCGACTGCTGTTGGCGGATCCGTCGACCTGCGTTTCAGGGGTGCAGTGTGTTCCTTTTCGAGGTTGCCACCACTCTCCGAGGGAGAAGGCGTGGGGGCAGGTCTGCCGCATCCAGTCGTGGAAGTCAGGAATGGAAGAGAGTTGGAAATATGGACAAAGTCTGGATCCTGACTGTGAGCGTGGTCCTGCGGCACAGCATCGGGGAACTGTGGTGCGGACAAGATAGCCGGCGCGTGCGATGAGAGCGGATACGGCGATCCCGGCGGTTGCGCACCGTTGGCCCTATCACTTGCTGAGGGTGCTGCCGTCATCTTCACCCCCTTTGCGAAAAATGAGGACAGTAATGTCTGTTTGCCGGAGAACTCATCCCAGCGTCGCGCCGCGAGCCGAGGGGGTTCGGTTTCCCCCTCGCCCATGGGCATCGCTTCACGGAGAGACAATTTTTGGCCAGCAGGAGTGGTAATCTCGTCATGAAGGTCGATGTATATGGGACAACGGTCAGAGCCCTTGAGCGTAGGTTGAATATCACCGTGTTTGATCCAGGGGAGCATACCCTGTGTGGCGAGAATGTAATCTACGCGAGTCCCGTAATTTGTCTCTCGAGCAGAGATTTTGGTATTCCAGCCTATGCGGTTGGGAAAGAAATTGCGTCAGAAGGTCACGGCGAGAGGTAAAACGCGTCTTACATGTGTACATCCCTTTTCTGGCTGGCCAAAATGACCGCACCACATCAGTCATGCGTCCGATTGGAGTAAGCCAGTTGTAGAACCAAGCTCGCGCGGGGTGATCATGGAACGACGCCGCATTGCTTGTGAGATGGCCGTCACAGTGGTCGAGTGGCGTGGCGCAGATGTTTATGTCACCGACTACGATAACCTCTCGTCCTTCTCCGACGAGCTTATCAACGCGTTCTTGAAGCATCAAGTGATAGTTCATCTTGAACGGGAGGCGGGCGTCAGATGTCTCGTTGGGGCAATAAACGTTGATAAGGACGAAAAGACCAAAATCGAGCACGAGAGCTCTGCCTTCCGCATCGAGCGTAACGAGATCGGAAGGGGTATTATCCTGGTCGTCCGGCATTAGTTCCATTTCGAGAGCGGAGGGATATGAATGTGATATGCGTTCGTCCGTCGTAAGCGGTACTTTTGGTTGAATGGTCCCTGCGAGGCCTTCTTCTGCTTTGAGCGGCGTGACCGTTCGGAAGTCTGTGTACACCGCGACGCCACTGTACCCGCCTCTGCTGACGGGGAAGGAAAAAAAGGCGTGAAATGGCTCGGGGACGGCGAGGTTTTTGTCAATGCCAGTCCGTGACGTTTTCATTTCTATGAAGAATAGAAGGAGGGGAGAATGAAAAAAAGATGATGACATACCTTGAAAGCATATTATGTCGGCTTCAAGGTGAAGAAGAACCTGGTGAAATGACTTGAATGTGTTCCATCTAATAGGCCTGTGAGACGGTGCCATTGAAATGGCGGAGACAGACACGCACGGATGGTACTGAGGAAGGGTCCGAATTCCGTTCTGAAACGGGCGTCAGAAGATGTGTCGAGCGTTGGTGAAGACCCACAATGTTCCAAGAGAGGATACGCATCTGGCACCGTCCAAGTTTTCCTATTCGTCTATTATGAAACTTTGTACCTTGACAGCTAACTGTAATCTTTAGGTTTACTAGTAGCAGCCAGACCACCACGTTGGTGTAACCCGCAATGAGCGTTCATTTCAGCCCACAGGGCCACCGTGGCAGTCACAGCTCCCAGCCGTTATCAATGCTACAAGGTCCAGGAAGACTTCTCAGACCGCAGCTCTGCGCACAGCTTCGTCTACCTCCCCGGTCCTCCATGTCGTCCTCTGCGATCAGTCATGGGTGGGATAAACGTCTCTAGTGCGCGTAATCAGCTTGACACACCGCCCACATCTCCTCTCATTCTCCGTTATCCTCCGCCACGTTCAGATATCCCCGTCAATGTGCCGTCCTGTTCGGATTGCACTGCTTCTCATCATCTCCATGAAGCGATTTTGGCTGCTTTTGATTGCAAAGCAGATGCCAGTCTATCATGACCGCTCTCATGATTTCACGCGCTTCTTAACACGTTGCATCAGCACGTCAGATCCATGCCCAAGTCGTCACTTCACTTTTACGTTGCCACCATATCGGCCAGCTTGTCGGCGAGAAAACCATGGCCCCCTATTGCTTGTCTTTATGTACTCCGCAGACCGGCGTGCAGTATCGTGGACCGAGATAGATTTCAATTAACTATGGCGAGCGTGCTCTCTTTCCAAACTCGGCCTCGACTCAGGGTCCCTCATCTCGCCATGCTTCCTCAAGGCAATTACGCGCTGGCTCAGTTCGCTGAGTGTCCCGATTGCTTCCGTAACGCTAAGCATGTGCTATACGAGAAAAGACAGTAATGAATCTCACGTTTTTCTCTTCTGCGCGAGGAGCATGGCCAGAACACTCGAAGCTCTGTTTGCATTTCAAAGTCGGAACACCTCCTTAGTTCACCTCCCTTAATCCCCACCTTATAGTTCCATCCTTTGCGCGAGCTTCCCTCTACTTTTACAGAATCGCCCCGGGCTCCCTCTTATCAAGCTCTTCTCATGCTACGAGGTATGGTCGAAAAAGTACCACGGTCTCGGTCTCGGTCTAGAGGAGCTCGAGCTACAGCAGGCAGTTCTCGTCTTGCTCGGGGCATTCATGAGGGGACCTCAAACCTTCCTGGTATCCATAGTCCGTTTGCTCGAATGGAGTCCAATGATCCTTTGAAGCGGAAGCAGACTATACTCAGTCTGATAGATATGCTTTCCGAGTTAAACAACGACAACGCGTTTGAGGCTGGTGCGTTCTGTTGTCACAAGAGTCGGTTTCGCGTCCTGACAGATCTCTTAGATGTCTCCTCGCCGCCGATGCAGGAAGAAGACTTGCGTGAGTTTGGGATCGTCTTCGACGTGGACAACGTGCCTGATGTGTCCTTTTGTAGCGACCTCTCTCGATGAGAAGCTGTCGAATGCTGGTGCAGAGCAATTCTCCCGCTTTGAAAAGTAAGTCTGAAGTTGCATGCGATGGTTGCCTCGATCACTCAGCAAGCGTAGACGGATAGAGAACCTGGACAAAGAGGTGTGTAACACGACCATGTCCGTCTTCTGTCCCTCATACATGGTCAGCTACGAGGTTTCGCAAACGCCGCCCGCCAGCTAGGGAGCTCGGTTGGGATTCTTTCCTCCGCGTTCAAATTACGCGAACGATTAACAAAAATCTTGTTTCTCTTCCGGGAAAATGCGGCCAACCTATATCCTCGCAAGATTGCACGGCAACCTCGGGAGGCTCTTCCAAATCCAAATTTCATGCACGGACAGCGGCGTGCTCCATGGCGTGGTCAACACGCTCCTGTCGTGAAACTGTTATTGGAGGACAACTTGCTGCCCGATACTCTTCCTTCCCAGTTTGAAGGCTTTGCAAAGGACGTCGTGACTTTTCTCAATTGCCTCAACGAGTTCCCAGAGTTCACTGATGAGGCCGTCAACCAGTCCATGCGTGGCTTTGAGGGCGACTTGAAAGTATGTTATGTTTCGCCTACTTCGCTCGTGTAGCCTTGACAACTCTGCACCACCGTGTCTAGTATTGGGCGTCATGTCTAGCCGAATACAAGAGTCAGCGCTAACACACGATCTTCTTCCCATGCATCGAAACTGACATGGATTTTTTGTCTAGATCAATTTCGGTCTCCGGCGGTACAGCGCTACGTACACGACCTCACAACGGAGATCGGCGATCACATTGACAACATTACGGGGACACTTTCCATGTTCATTGAGATCGGTGAGTGTGGAGGCATTATGGGATGCAGTGCTCTGATATGCTCCACAGGCGTTCCTACAATCAGATTCCATCAGCAACACGCTGCGTCGAATTTACTGAATCTGTCGACTGTAGCGACATTCTTTTCGGCGGTCACGGCAACTACCTTGCAATTCTCATACCAGGCGACCGGCAATGTGCTGTCGGATTCCGTGAACGCTTTCTGGTTTTCATCGCTGGTGTTCAGTATTGCAGCGGCAGTGAACAGTCTCCTAGGGCTAACTTGGAAGCAGGCGATGTAGTAGGTGCTTCTGAGCGTCATCCAATCAATCCATTGACATCATCCAGTCGCTCCCCTGGGCATAGGGTTCCGTGGTGGGTCCTCATTTGGATCAAACGGTCTCCGTTGGTCTTCCTAGTGATGTCCGTGGCC